>JAJOOS010027542.1:0-23132 GCA_029582725.1 Solanum chiquidenum
CAAAGAGCTAATTAAAACACATGAAACTAGCCAAAACACTACCATGTGAGAACTATCGATAGACGAGCACCACAATCTTCTCTGCCACCACCTTTACTAGTTGCAACTAGAGGTGTTCACGGATCGGTTTAGATCAGTTATTGGTTAAAATCAAAATTAAATCAACTTAATTGGTTTTAAAATTATCAAAATCAAACCAAATATAATATACATTTATTGGGTTTGGTGGTTATCGGTTTCAGTTTGGTTTGGTTCAGTTATTCGGTTATTAACCATACACAAAAATAAAATATGTGTATCAATTCAAAAGTGGACAAGTAATTTGGGACAGAGAGAATACTATAATTAGTTGATGTTAGTTACACGATCAATTTGTTTATTAACAAAGAGCTAATTAAAACACATGAAACTAGCCAAAACACTACCATGTGAGAACTATCGATAGACGAGCACCACAATCTTCTCTGCCACTACCTTTACTAGTTGCAACTAGAGGTGTTCACGGATCGGTTTGGATCAGTTATTGGTTAAAATCAAAATTAAATCAACTTAATTGGTTTTAAAATTATCAAAATCAAACCAAATATAATATACATTTATTGGGTTTGGTGGTTATCGGTTTCAGTTTGGTTTGGTTCGGTTATTCGGTTATTAACCATACACAAAAATAAAATAAAAACAATTCATTCAAAATGTGAAAAAAGTGACAACAATCCATTCAAAACGAAAAATAGTTAGAATGACTTAAATTACTGAACTTTCAATCACTAAATTTACTATCAATAAAGCTTTAAAATTCACTATATTGACCTAGAAGGAAGAGATAATAACATTTTCAGTCCCACAAAGAATTGTCATAGACACTCATATACATGAATTCAATAAGACAAATGTTTCATCTTGGGCATTTTTGTTTTCACCAAGTAAATTATAAAGAAATTTTAATGAAACTATGTATAAGATCTTTAAAATTGTTTATAAAAACAATATATTAAGTATGTATAATAATAAAATATATGTATATAATTCATCGGTTCGGTTCGGTTATTTCTTCGATTTTTTCGAATAAAATCATAACCAAACCAAATACTATCGGTTTTTAAAAATTTAAAACCAAATCAAATCAAACCTAAATAAAATCGATTTTATTTTATCGATTTGGTTTGATATTTCAGTTTGGATCGGTTTTATCCAAACCGTGAACACCCCTAGTTGCACCATTGAGCGACACCACTAATAACGGTTTGGTTTTGATTTTGTTGTTGAATAATTATTCATTAGTACCGTTCGAGGTTCCATTTCTAATATAACACATGTATGATTTTTAATTGCCTCCTTAAATCTTGATTTGATTATTTTATTTCAAAACCGATTGTCCTTTTTCTTCTAATGTAAATTGATTGAGAAATTCATGTATGTTTGATATACTCTATATATATTACTAATACTAATACCATTAAATTGAAGATATTAATATTACATTTTATAATACTAAACGACCCCTATAGATCCAAAATTTGTACCAAACACAATATTAAATAATAATACATAAACTATATCTCCTACTCAGTTCGGTCAAATGGTTAGACCAAAAAGCCCTCTCTCGGATATTCCGCTAGCATATACGCACTTTATATGAGAAAGAAATTATATAAACATAATGGTTGTCTAAGAGATACTATGTAATTCCTCCTCTACCCCAAGGTCATTTTCGTCATTTACTCACTCAAATCCAAAATAATCAAACACCTTATGTAGAATCAATGTTTGACTGAAAAGTACACAAAAAACAATGGAGAAATGACAGATGACTTTGACCAGCCGATTGAA
Source organism: Solanum chiquidenum (assembly GCA_029582725.1). Lineage (NCBI taxonomy): Eukaryota > Viridiplantae > Streptophyta > Magnoliopsida > Solanales > Solanaceae > Solanum > Solanum chiquidenum. Next base: position 1,831 of record JAJOOS010027542.1, read on the forward strand.
ATTTTTATATATAGAAAAAAATAATACTTTCTTTACTTTAATTTATACGGCTCAACGAATTAATTACGTATTGTTTTTATTAAATTTTTTTAACTATAATTATTTATTGTGATTTATATTACTTTCATCACAATTTAAGTCCAATAAATAAATTGAAATAAAAATAGTAGTATAAAAATATATCGAGTGTATTTTTTTCAAAATAAATTCGAAGAAGATAATGTATTTATAGAATTGAGATAAAAAGGTGATCTTCACTAGACAAATATTCCATGCATTTCAATTTATATATGTAGTTTTTTTCAGTTTGACACATGATTTTGCATATGTAAACTTCTTGTTTTCTGAGTTAAGCCAGATATATAGGGCTTGTTAATGCACTTTACATTTTTTATGCAATTTTTAAGCGATTACACATCGAAAAATTTACTCAATCGGCACAAAATGCTCACTCGAAGGACAAGCTATATTACCGAGACTATAGTGGTTGCTAGGGCTAGGTATCGGTTGGTTCGATTTTAAAGTTTATCGGTTCGACTTATCAGTTATCAGTTTGTTGACATACTAAATCGTTATAATACCATTAAGATATTGACTTATCGATTTATTGATTATTGATTATTATCGGTTTAACCGTTAAAATTTGACACAATTTTTTTGTTTGTTGAAAATATCCTAGAAACAAGGTGACAAACCAAATGAACTTATACACACGAGTTGATAGATTGCATCTTGTTAAAAAACAAACACTAACACATTGTACAATAAATGAGAGTTTGAGACAACCAGAAATAAAAGTATGAAACTAAACCATAGTCCATAAGTAAGCAACTTTATATATATACTGAATGATATAAATATAATTTATTAATTTACTATCGGGTTATCGGTTAACCCATTAAGAAAAAACCTCAATATATTAACATCGATAACTCGATAATAAAAAAACCACATCCATTAGTAAAATTGTTTAATCAATAACTCATTACTGATAAATTACTAACTTTTTTTTATTCGTGTTATTAATTTCAATTCGATTTTAAATAACCTTAGAAGCTACGAGTTATCATGAGGTTCCAAAAATTACACACTTTACTTTTCAAAATAGAATTTATATATCTCATTTTAAATTAAAATTTTAAAAATTTGAATCTCGAAATTTAAATTGACACGTAAATTGCTACCTAGGAGTATACTAGTAATATTTTATTTTCCTCTGTTTTGGTCAGATCAATTTCATTTTCAATTTTTCTTCCCCTTTGTCTCCTTTTTGTTGAACGCAGAAAGGAGAATATATATATTTGTTATTTCTTCTCCTTCTGTATATCAATTTCTTGTTTGTTGTTCTTCGTCTTCTCTCTTTTTTTTCAGAAACTTTTCGTTTCTGATTAAGAAAAGAGAGAGAGAGAGGAGAAGCAACAATTTTTAGGGTTTGAATAAATTGGAAAAGGAAAGAGATGAATGTGATGCGTCGCCTCAAGAGCATTGCTTCTGGACGATCTTCCGTTTCCGATTCTGTAATTTTCTCTCTCTGTTTTTCATCTCATATGCGAATTTATGGTATTTTTTTTGTGTAAATATGATTTGTTTGCTTCATTTTTTGTTGATTTGATTTGTGTAGCATGTTTTTTTCAACTTTTATTTTTTTATTTTAGGGCTTTTTGACTGGAGATGTTGCCTTGAATTGTTCTATATTATGCTTATTTGAACTTGATTAGCTTGTTAATGTGACCGATTAATACAGAGTTTGGTAAATCTGAAGGAAGTTGGTGTAATTTTATCATATTAGCTCTGTAATATGATTATTGTTATTTCTTTGTGAGATTAGTTTTTTTTTCGAAGTCTGCTGAAAATTATGTTTAAATGAATCATGAAATTGTTATTGTTTCTCCTGATGTGATTTAAGTGCATTGTCGTCAAACAACAATATATCCAGTATAATCTCACTTTTTTTTACTAATTTAATAGGGAGGGGATATTAGCCTAAAGAGACTGAAGATTGAGCAAAAAGTAGATCACAGGGTTGATATTGAAATTCAAATGGAAGAGCGATGTACTATAGCGCCAAAGGATGATGTGACTTCTACCTCTGAAGGAAGTGATGCAAGTACATTGACTGTCGATACTAGGCAAGAAAAATCTGGAAAGAAGGAGCTTCCTAATGAAATGAGAATTAGAGAGAAAAACTCTTATGACCACGAGGGTGACTTAAAGGTAACTTCTTATTTATATAGCACATCATGTTGCTTTATTGTTTATGGAGAATCCTTTTTTATGATATGATAAAATGTTATAGGATATGGAGCCTACTGTTGTTAGTGGTAATGGAACAGAAACAGGCCAGATAATTGTGACTACTCTGAGTGGTCGAAATGGACAGAAGAAACAGGTAAGTTTCATCTTCAGAATTGAACAGACTTAGATGTGATAGCTTGTGACTCGTTATGTATTTGGGTTTTATTCAATTAATAAATTTCATGTTATTGTCCCAGACACTGTCTTACATGGCAGAACGTGTGGTGGGTACGGGTTCATTTGGAGTTGTATTTCAGGTAAAATTGTGTTTGATTGGGTCAGTAGGAAGGATTAGGTGTTTATTTGAAAGCATTGAAGTCGTTTGGGCTGCTCTGCCTGACGTTTGCTCATTTCTTCTCTGTTTTTTTTCTCCTTAGGCTAAGTGCCTAGAAACAGGTGAATCTGTGGCCATAAAGAAGGTCTTGCAGGATAGGAGATACAAGAACAGGGAACTACAGATAATGCGCATGCTTGATCATCCTAATGCTGTTCACCTGAGACACTGTTTCTATTCTACTACTGAGAAGAATGAAGTTTACCTTAACCTTGTTCTGGAGTATGTGTCTGAAACTGTGTACCGAGTTTCAAGGCACTACAGCCGAGTGAACCATCACATGCCCATCATATATGTTCAATTGTACACGTACCAGGTAAGCGTTTGGGTGATTTCTTACTTTTATATGTAGGAACTTTGTGTAAATAAGATAATTTCGACACTTTTACAATATGTCATCTTGTTAACTCTATCATGAATCATCTTGATTCTTCAGAAGTTATAACTTGATTTCTTTCTCATAATTATCATTACGCAGATATGTCGGGCTCTGAATTACATGCACAATGTAATTGGGGTATGTCACCGTGATATTAAACCTCAGAATCTTTTGGTAAGCTTGCTGGTTATGCTCCTTTGCTTCTAGGTGTTTGTAACTCTTCCATTTCCTTGGTTATTTGAGACAATTGTTTTCCCTCTTCCTTCATTGTGATTGCTTCTGTTCTAACTATTTGTGGTATTATTGTTTTAATTATTGCTATAGGTTAATCCACACACTCATCAGTTAAAGATCTGTGATTTTGGAAGTGCAAAGATGCTGGTATGTGGTGTTCTTTTTAGAACTACGTTTTCCTAGGTGTTTGCATCTACTCAGACTTTTGTCTTCTTGCCATAGGTGCCTGGGGAGCCCAATATTGCCTACATTTGTTCTAGGTATTATAGAGCGCCTGAATTGATCTTTGGGGCTACAGAATACACAACTGCAATTGATATGTGGTCAGCTGGTTGCGTTTTCGCTGAGCTACTTTTGGGACAGGTGAGTCCACTTTGTGGTTCCTATCTTCTCACTCTTTCTGATATTAGCTGTAGAAAGTTGGTAATTTTTTCTTACACCTGTACATAGATTTGGTTTCTATGGTGCCTCTCTTTTGCTAAGGTAGATATATAAGTGCTTGCACCTAAATGTTTCCCTACTTGTAGTTGATTCTCTTTTTTGGTGGATCATGATATTATTATGGTAGTTTTTTTTGTTGATAGACTACTTTCTCTATAAAAGTTTTAGAAAATCTTTTTTTTTAGCATCATATTTTGAGTTACTGTGGTATAAACTAGTCTGATGCATTATGTGTAGCCTCTTTTCCCTGGAGAAAGTGGTGTTGATCAGCTGGTGGAGATCATCAAGGTATGCTATTATGGGAAATCAGTTTTCATCCCCCATTCTTAAAGCAGTGCCAGTTGAGTTCCATTCCGTTGCTTATGATTTTGATGTACTTAATCCATGCTAGATTTTGGGGACACCAACTAGAGAGGAAATTAGGTGCATGAATCCAAACTATACAGAGTTCAAGTTTCCTCAAATCAAAGCTCACCCGTGGCACAAGGTTTGTTACAAATTATCAAGTATAGTGTTTATTTATATCTTAGTTTCTTTTGTTTGTTCTCCTTTCTGAAGTTCTTTGACCCACTGCCCCTTCCAAGTGCACTCACTCATAGGCTGAGGTGCTGAAGATTAAATCTGAATATTTTGCAGATATTTCAAAGAAAAATACCCCCTGAAGCAGTAGATCTGGCCTCAAGGTTGCTGCAGTATTCACCAACTCTCCGATGTACTGCTGTAAGTGAATGACTTAGCCTTTTCCTGCTGTTGGTATAAAGCTTGAAAGTAGTTAATGAGAAAACACACATGAACTACTTGCGGACAATCAATAAGTTTATGAAGCCTACTGAGAGGGTGACCATATTTCAGCAGTAGTATGTTAGAAACATGCTTGTAGATTCCATTTGGGGATTTGATATGATGAGGCATTTTGAATGAGTCAAATCTTTATATTCATTCAGTTGGAAGCATGTGCACACCCTTTCTTTGATGATCTGAGGAAACCAAATGCTTGCTTGCCTAATGGACGACCTTTGCCACCTCTATTCAACTTCACACCTCAAGGTTGAGCTGAGTTCCTTTTTTTTTCCTTCCTAACTTTATCGTTATAATTATTTCGCCCCGTCTGACTGTTGTAATCCTCATGCAGAACTTTCTGGTGCACGTACTGAACTGAGACAACGCCTTATTCCTGAGCACATGAGGAAGTGAATGGTGCAAATGAGTTTTTTGAGAGGGGTCTATTTTCCATGTGATCAGCAGTGTTCTACAGCATCAAATGCAGCTATGTTCTAGGCCAGCCAAGGATGGTGACATGCAATGCAGAAAGAGTCATGTGCTAATATGATCAGAGTTAGAGTTCACACTATGAAATTCTTTAATTTATTAAGTTGATGTGTTAGTGTAGAGTGCCCTAGGCAGTTCTAGATGAGTTCACATCTATCAATTTTTCTGTTACAACAAACATCTAGTTTTTGTGGGCATTCAGAAGATCTGTAGGTTCTTCCAAACAGGATTACTAGTTGAAATAGGTTTATTTTTCTGTATATCAATTTCATTTGATTTCTTCCACTTGCCTTATATAGGATAATAGGAATGTGAAATTCATTACTTTATGTATTCTCTAATGTCTCTTTGGAACTATATTTAAATAGTCTCAGTTACGATTCTCTGTCTCTGTAGATCTCAATATTGCATTTTCCATTTTGTGTTTGGACAAAAAAGGGGGTGCCACTAACAAGTTGCGGTGACAAAACTAACTCATGAAAACAGGATTGGCTCAATCCTTAATTTATAAGAAATTCGGTTGATATGTAATTCAAATTGCTTTAATAGAAATTTTATTAAAATATCATTTTATTTTGTTCTGATAAAGGATAAATAATTTTATTTTGTAAATGGAAAGTTGTAAAAGAACAGATAGAAATTAAAGCATAAAACTTAGTGAAAATTCGACAGATTAGCGTAATACTCTAACTTAAAGTACAGTTAGTACTATAGAAGTATAAACGAAACAATGTTTATCACTACCTTGATTTGTGTTTTTTATAACCTGGAGTAGAAAGCTGCCACAACCTGAGAGGGGATTATAAGAAGCCAAAAAACGTGGGTCATTTTACATAAGAAAGGGGAGAGCGCCAGGAGAACTTGGAGACGCCATTAGTTTGGGGTGCGAGGCCAACAGAGCTTGCTGCAGAGGAGATAAGAAAAGGCTCAACAGAGGGGATCTGGTAACTGAGGTCATGTCCTTGGTAAACTAAAACAGTATCATGTCTTATCTAATCAATTTTCTTCAATTCTTCTTCGTCTTACTTTTACATCTGTTGAAACTATCCATAGTCGACCTCCCATACCTCCGCATTGGGATGTTTGTGCAATTACTCTACACATGTCCAGATCATCTCAGTCTTATTTCTCGCATCTTGTCCTCTATCGAGGTCACTCCTACGATATCCCGAATATCTTCATTTCTAATCTTATCTCTCTTAATATGCATGCACATTTATCCCCATCTCCGCAACTTTCATCTTCTTGACATGAGGGTTCTTGATTGACCAACACTCTGCTTTGTACAACATAGTTGGTCTTACCATCGCTTTGTATAACTTGTCTTTAAGTTTTGGTGACACATTTTACCACACAAGACTCTGGATGTGAGCCTCCATTTCATCCACCCTGCACCTATACGATGTGTGACATCATCGTCAATCTCTCAATTTCATTGGATAACAAACCCAAACATACTTGAAACTCTCTCTACTATTAACTTGTGTACCAAAACCCCACTTCTATATCAACCTCATACATTACATCATTGAACTTAAAAAATAATAAGAACATTTTTTTTTTCACAATGATAATTTAAGAATTTAGCTTTAGTGTGTAGATGTAATTATGGTATATTTTATATTTTTGGCAAAAAACTTATAACATATTTATATATGTAAAATAGAAATTTTAAAAAAGAAATTAATTACTTATTACTACAAGGAAAGAAAGGGAAGCGTGTTATTTGGCGGGTTTCACTTAGCGCAGCTACAAAATCGAATAGCCTTTTTGGAGAGTACATCTCTTTCTCTACTCTCTAGCGCGCGTGCACCAGAGATTTGTCATTTTACTTTCCTAACCCGATTTCAAAATCACCATTTTGTCTGAAAATCAACCCTACCTGAAACAAACTTCAATTTCCCGTCGTTTTCTTCACACAAATTTTACGGCGATGTCCACGGCAACAGCCGCCAATGATAACATGCCTAACGCCGACGTTAGCCCAAGCGACGGTGTCGGAATTGACACGACACCGTTTCTCACTAGCCAGAGTTCCCGGAACCGACGTTCGTTCCGTCGCCCTCCGAGTCTCAGAGGAGCTGCTGGATTTCTACGGCGTGCAAGTAGCCGCCGATTGATGCGTGAGCCGTCGATGCGAGTAAGAGAAGCCGCTGCTGAGCAAATCGAGGAGCGGCAAAGTGATTGGGCTTACTCAAAACCTATAGTGATAATAGATCTTTTATGGAACTTAGCTTTTGTTATTGTATCGATTTCTGTGCTTGTACTGAGCCGAAATGAGTCTCCTTCTATGCCGTTAAGGCTTTGGATTGTTGGATATGCTTTACAGAGCGTGCTTCATATGGTTTGTGTTTTCGTTGAGTATAGACGCCGACGGTTAAGGGAGTCCTCTGAAAATTTGAGCAGTTCTGAGCAGAGAAGCGGGAGTGCTAGTTGGAATACCGGAGTTGGGAACTTGAGTTCGGAGAGTGACGGAGGGGAGTCTGGTGATTATTCTCAGGAGAGGAGTCAAAACGAGGATGAAACTAGGTATCTTATGATCCCATTCATTTAAACTATTCAAATAACTATTGTTGCATTATAAAGAAAGTTAACATGTTAAACTGCATATATACGTGTTTAAACAGTCACATGAGATGGAATGGGAATATTATCATTGTTGATAATTCTCGCTTTTGTGGATGCTTGGTGAATAAGAAATTGCTTGACGTTGTTTCTAGTGTTCTGTAAGTTGGCTTAGTGTTACTAATTGATCTCTGAAGCTAGTTTATGTAGAATGGCTGAAAGAGTGGTAGCCCTAAAAATACTTATAACCATGGGCGGAGCTACAGTGTAACATGGGATTCGGGTGTCGACCCTATATTTGTTCTAAAAACTATAGAAACAAATACTCGTATAGTTTTTAACTAAGTTGCTTGGACTTGGGTGCGGGTGTACGATACGGGTGCGGATCTAGAGGTCGGATCCTCTATGACCTAGATTTTAAGATTTGGGGATACGGGTGCGGGGATTCGTCTAAAAATAGAGTTATAAAACCTAAATTATGAGATATTATTTGGAAAACTCGAGGAGAAAATAATGATCAAGCGGAGAATCTTGGAAGGAGATAAAAGGAAAGGGAGTGGCAATAGAAATTTATATATACAAGGTATTCCCTTTTCTTCAATTTCACTTTAGGTTTCATTGAATCTGTCTAAAATTTCTCCCTCGAATTTGGTCAAAGTAACCAAAATCGGCTGACCAGATCGGGTACGGATCCCACACCCACATCGTATCGACATGGGTACAACACCGAAAGTGAAGAATCCGAGCAACTTAGATTTTTAACATGTGAAACAACATTCAAAAACAAGTGGATAGTTCAGTGGTGTATCGCGGACTGCAAAGCTTTTCTTTTCCCTAGGATATGTGGGTCCTAAACTTGGTACCTGTGCGTCATTTGTAGTTGTTTTCTTGCTATATATGCTCTCTTTCTAAAAGAAAATATTCAGTACTCTCTCCTAGTTTCTCATAGGTCTTTTTTTTTTCTTTCTATGTGCAGTTTTTTGAAAAAACAACAACATAAAATTGATAATTAACCAAAAAAGCAAATTGTTGTATTGCGGTGCAAACGGTTATTTATCGTTTTCAAGATATGACAACTGTTGAGTTCAATTAAAATGATAGTACTTACATTTGTATAGTGTTTAAGTAGTTTGTCATATTTAGTTTGTCGTTTTTCAAAATATATTAAATATCGGTATTTGTTTGTTAGTTTGGGATTGTTATACATTAGATTGAGGTCATTGTCCTGTCTTAAAATTCAGAACCCATAAACCTAAAATTCTGCTTCGGCCTCTGCCTATAACTAAGGAATCGGAAGTTGGATGTGTACAATCTGGTTTTGGAAGGGCTTGGAATCTTTTGGAGCGGCCATTTAGAGGCCGCCGCAGAACTACTATAGGAAAGCCCGCCCCCGCTAGCTAATGTAGAAAGATATTTCCAGATAGCAACTGTCTCTGTGTGAATCTTACTTCCCCTATGCAAAATAGAAGTTCGTCCAGCTGTCTTCTAGCTTCGACCAACCAGAATAATTCCTTATATAAAGGAAGGAAGTTTCAGGACTCTGACCACGTCATTATAAGAAAATACTGGAAAATCTTTCCAAGCTCAGAGAATTTGGTAAGGCGCGCTACAGCTAACATAACAACCAGCTGAAAAACTGTGTATTCAGATAAAGGCATCAATTGGTTTACTCTGCACTGTCTTTTGTCAAGATAGGATGCTGAGGTTATCATTTTACTAGAAATTAGGATAGCCAGAGTAGTGCAGAAAAATGACATCTGGATTGTAGTTTTCTGATGACTGCAGATGTCTTTCTTAGATAGCTTGCTTGTTTCTTGTATGAATGTTGCTTTATCATAGGTAATCACTGCATAAATCTGCTGCGTCAATATTGGCCTATTTGGTTGGAGAGGCACTAGAGGCTCCATTTTGAGAAACAATCTTACAGGAACCTTTCCTATTGGAATAGTGAGGGCAGAGGAGGCTTTACTTCTAGAGACTTTGCTAATGGGAGACATGCTACCTAAACAGGAAGTGTAGGTTCTGATCAATATCTCAGATTATAGATTATGCATAAATCACGACTTGATTTTGCTAATCAAATATATAGTGATATTAAATTAGCTAAGGCTATGTATTTTGGTGTGCTCAAATGAATTTAGTGCTAGTTTCTTTTCTTAATTTTGCATTGCTAAAGTGTGTGATCATATCATCTTAAGGCTTAAGCTGTTAAAGAGAGCACATTTTTATTCTTTTAACTATGTATTCAACACACCCTTCACATGTAAGCCTGGTTGTTTTTCATGGTCAAGCATGTGGAAATTCTTTTTAAATAACGAGTGGCGGTGAGACTCAAACTGAGGATCTCTGCCTGCTATGTTTGATACCATGTTAAAGTATGTGCTCATCTAAAAGATTAACTTGTTATAAAAAACACAGTTTTATTTGTTTAATTATGTCTCTAACATACATAAACCCATTTGGTGCTACGCAACAATCCTTATCACTATAGTGTAACTCAAAAGTAAACTTACTTCAAAACTTCTCGAGTGCTGAAATGGACACGCGTGTCACTGATGCTCTAGTTTTACTGGCCTATTTGAGAAATAACGTCCAGTAGGCTGCTGAACTTGGATAGTTGAACATGAATCTCAAAGTTATTCAAATTGATGCCAAAACAACAACATACCCAGTGCAATCCCACAAGTGGGGATATTCAAACTGATGCCAACTGTGAAAAATGAAAGTTGTTCCCGATGCATGACTAAATGGTTGAAACCTAGTGTTTTTTTTTTTAAAATGTTTCGAGAAGAATAAAACTGCATATTTGTGCCTAATAATGTACCACTGATTCTTGATTTATTGTTTCAGTGTTGCCAAGCATCTGGAGTCTGCAAACACCATGTTTTCTTTCATTTGGTGGATAATTGGGTTCTACTGGGTATCTGCTGGTGGTCAGACTATGCCCCGTGATGCACCTCAACTTTACTGGTTTATCTCAAAACTAGGCTCTAGCTCTGCTTCATTTTCTTATACTTCTACTTTATGTTAATTTAAATGGTATCTTTTGCAGGCTTTGTATCACATTTCTGGCGTTTGATGTGTTTTTTGTTGTTATATGTGTTGCTCTGGCTTGTGTCATTGGAATTGCTGTTTGCTGCTGTCTCCCATGTATTATTGCAATCTTATATGCAGTGACAGATCAGGTAAATCTGTAACACCTTTTGTCACTTCTATCAATTGTCATGATTCACATCAAACGACATTCCTTTTGGCATGTAAGTCAAACTTATAAGTATTTGTCTTCACTTCTGTATTTCCTTTCCCGTACTGCTTTGATATGCTTTTCCTTGAGCTGAGGGTCTATCGGAAACAACCTCTCTACCTCCCAAGGTAGGGGTAGGGTATGCTTACACACTACCCTCCCTGCACTGGGTGTGTTGTTGTTGTAACCTTATAAATATTTGTGGTTATGGGAAGGAAAAACAACTTCGATAATAGCTTTTAGGAGATTCCTGTGTTTATAGATAATGTTAGCTTGAGAATATTTGGAAACATATCAATGAATACTCTGTGTAATGTTCATAAAAAAAAGAAAAACAGATTCAGCAACACACACACATTGTTTATGCTTTTGGAGCAGCTGTTCTTTTTAATATGTTGTCTGAGTTAGAGCTCCTTGTTATACATAAACAAAGAAAAAAAAGGCTTTCAATGTGCACAGCGTATTGATTTTTGTCAATATGGTTCAAAGAATTGTTGCAAATTGTGTTAGATTATACATTTGTTTGGATTATTTCATACATCCGAGTTTGTTTTAGAAACATAAAACGGAGGAAGGTAGATGTGTAATCAGCATTGCTGGGGATTTTTCTTGCGCAGCCTTTTGTTAGACCTTTTAAGAAAAAGTTCTTTTATCTAGTACAATACCATCTCTGCTCTATATTACTGAAAGGATATATTGATGTGCATTATTTATTCTAATAAGAGTCGAAGTAATAAAAAAGTTGTATGTATTTCTGCACCCTTGTACAATAAATGCAACTGGAATTTCAGTTCTTACCTGAATTCCCCAAAGATTTGAATTGATGTCCTGTCATTGATTCCCCAACTTGAATCTTGTTCAATCCACAAACACATGCAATTTCAGCTCCAACTGAGACCACTCGACCAATCTTATCCACTTGAGAATCTAGTCAAATGAGATTACTTAAAATAGGATGGAACCGCTGCTTTTCTTGCGTGGATCTTTTCTCTCACCTGGTAGTTCTCAATCTCTCTCTCATAATTTACTTATCCCTTGAAACAGGAAGGTGCAACTAAGGAAGATGTTGAAAGACTGCCTAAGTACAAGTTTAAGAGACTAGGGAACTTTGAGAAAGAGAATGGTGATATCCAAGAATCATTTGGAGGAGTAATGGTTGAATGCGACACCGATACACCTACTGAGCATGTTCTTCCACCAGAAGATGCTGTATGTTTTATGAAACATTCATCTTTTTCTCAACCAGAAACTTTTCATAGAGTATCACAAACTTTCCAAGTCCTAGAAGTTAAATTTATTATTTACATTTGCAGGAATGTTGCATTTGCCTTTGTTCCTATGAAGATGGAATCGAGCTGCGTGAGCTCCCATGTCATCACCATTTTCACGCAGCCTGCATAGACAAGTGGCTGTATATAAATGCGACCTGTCCTCTTTGCAAGTTCAATATACTTAAATATGGCAATCAAAGTGGCAGTGAAGAAGCATAAGCAAGCGCCGCCACTTATACATCCTTCACATTAAAGATCTTGATATAAGTTCTGGGATTCGATCGTCTCATCAACCGGGAAATGCTTCACCAGGTTCAGACTCAGACAGCCCAGAACTTGCTTCTGCTCTCTTATCTTTTCAGTATATATGGCTGTTTACTTCTGTGTTCAATATAATATCAGTATAGGTGGCAGTATTTTGCTTTTATATATACCTTGTGTTTGGTTTCTTCACAGTATGTCTTACAAGAGTATGTTGCATGAAAATAACCAGATTTGGTTAACCCGCCCGTATAATGATTTTCTTACATATATACATAAAAGGAGTCAAATTTATTTTTAATAGTGTTTATCCAACCTATATTTGATTGCAGGAAATATGGACGGGTTGAGTTGTGATCCATTTTTATTTGATTCGTTTTTGACTCGCTCAAACCCAACTAACCTGCCCATTTGCCACCCAGTTATATTCTGGAATTGCCTCGTTTTAGGATATATCCTCTCACAATTTTCTGTTTCTCCGAATTGGTATACATGCTTTCATAGTCAATCATTTTCTTACGTTGGTAGTATATGACTTTTTACTTTCGTCGTATATTCAAATAAAAAATGCAACAAATCTGTTATCTGTTACATATGTTGTTGGTGGTGTCAACTTTGCGTTAATATCGCTATAATGAAAAATAATGTTACATTTTACGTTCTCATACTTTATTTGTAAGATTACACCGACTATGTTGTTGTTGTTCGTTCACATGGACTAATATGCTATGTTGCTTTATATGAGAAGAAAAAAATAACATGTACGACAAATCAAATTGCTATATATGAGAAGAAAAATAACCTGAAAAAGGGGTGGCAAAATGGATAAAATTTACAATTATCAGCTTGATTCGACCTATTTTTGAATGAATTGATTATCCAATCATGTAGAAGTGATTAACTCATATTATCCATCATAAAATATTGATAACCGATGAGAATTTATAATTGCACAGTTGTTTAAACATTTAAGGATGTATGTACACTTATTAAGGGTATTTTGGTATAAAGATAAATATTTTTAAAAATAATTTTCAATTTTTTCATATTTGATTAAATTAAATGTTTTTCAAAGTATTTTTCAATTATTTTTTTTCTAATTTAAGGAAAATGACTTTCCTACATAAAGTGATGAGTTAACTTCTCAATCTATGATTTCTTATGTACTCACATATGATTTTTATGTTCACATAGTAAAAGACTATCTAAAGTAAAGTGTGGTAACATATGCGATTCAATAGTGAACCTTCATACCAACAAATATTTACACAAAATTTGGGGAAGTTATCACAAGACTCACTACACATTCATGAATGTAAATATCATGGTGCTTATGTAACAAAATAAAGAAAAGTCACAACCCATAGTACCCCAAAGGTAAGTCATTCTACTAAACATTGATTTACACTGGAAACTAGTACATTCAGTAAATCATATGCTAAGACATTATGATATAAAATCCCAATGACTATCCTGATTTACACAAGTTCAACTATATGCCTATTGCCCAAATCATTAGATGCTTAAAGGGCATCATAAAGTTAATCCTAACAGAAAGAAAGAAAAAAAGAGATGTAACTCAAGCATCAGAAAGTGTATGCTTCCCAGCCAGTTGAGGATTTCCAACTCTTCCTTTAGATAAGATTAATTCCGTAAAGCCATCACCACAATCCGTTTATGGCACCATCAACCGAGTAAACTGATAGATGTTAAAAGGCCAGCTCCACCGTGCTAGTGCCTGGGAAATCCCAATTTCTTTCGAGGAAAGAGGTGGAAAAACAAAAAAAACGAAGCCTATAAAGAAGAGATTTAGGAGATGATGAAATGTAACAAATGCTTGTGGCTTTTTAACTTTAACTTCTAATATAGTAGCTAACAAAAGGTAGTAACACAACTCCACTGACAAGTTCAAAGTGCTTGAATCATACCACCTAAAATGAATTGGAAAATGAGGCTCAAAACCCCAGAAAAGCAGAATTATATCTAACTTGACAATTGCCTGTTAATGGAGTCTTAATACACAAACGATCACCAGACATTTCGGCTGTTGGGAATCTTGGGAATGTAGTTTTGTCAGGATAAAATCAGCAAAAGCAGCATACTTGTTTTTTCAACAGTTCCCCGTACCTCTCAGGTATCTAGGTGTTCCTTTGAGCTCTAAAGATTATCTGTAAGACAGTGTCAATCCCTGATTGATAAGATGCTAGGGAGGATAAGCACTTGGAATGCAAAATTCTTATCTTATGCACACAAGTTGCAGTTGATTAAGGCTTAAGAGTGTCTTAATTAACATACAAACTTTGGTCCCAAAAATTTGTTCTGCCTGAGAAGAATATTCATCTGATCGAGACCGTCGATTCCTATGGACTGGTGCTACAAAATGTACAAAGGCGACTTTGGTGACCTTGGATAAACTGTGATTGCCTAAATCAGCTGGAGGATTAAATATTACTGATATACTGGTTTGGAACAAAGATGCCATCTTGAAGCATTATTGAAATCTATGCAAGAAGAAAGAAAAACTATGGATACGATGCATACACATCTTATGGAAAAGGAAAGCAATCTGGGAGGTGACTATTAAGCGAGCATCATGGATAATGCCAGGAAATCATCATGGAGGGTACTGGGCTATCTAATGAATACCTACAGAACTTAGGGAAACACTCCATAAGGATGATTTATAACAAGCTGAGAATGGAGGAAAATGGTTAGCAAAAATCAAGGTGGCCTTTTATCCTATATTTGGCAATACAAGGAAGGTTATACACAAGAGACAGGCTGATTAATGGGGTATGGGTAGACAGGTAGAAACTCAACATGTCCATTAGGTGAAAATGAAGATGAAGATATACACATTTGTTCTTTAAATGCTCAACTTCATCTATCATCTGTCAGAAGATACTCAGCCGGCAAGGTATAAGCAAAACTGATATGGGGTGGACAGAGAAGCTGGACTGATTAGTCAATAAACCTTTACCTTATAAAAAAAAAAGAGAAGAAGCTGGACTGGGTAAGAACACATGCTTATGGTAGAAAGCACAAACTGAATTATAGAAAATGGCACAAACTAGAAGCCTATACTACATTTGGCAAGGGAGGAACCAAAAGGTACTCCAGAACAAGAGAAGATCTGATGTAGTTATGGTCAAAATTATAATTCGGGATATACACTGTTGAGGTAGGTGGAAGCCAAGATTAGCCAAGCAACTGCAGAAAATGAATTTCTATCCACAAGGCAGATGTAGGTAGCCAAAGTGTGGTGCAAAGAGTTCCCTCGGATAAAATTTCATATTACCAAAAAAAAAAAAAAAACAGAAGCAGTTCCCCTTACTCATATATAGTGCCCATACTGAAACCCACACACTTCGCGAAAAGCCAAAAGACAACATTTGAGAAGCAAAAATTCAAAAAACATACAAATGAAGCCATGTCTTCTGGTAATAAAAGTAAATCCTCTCTTTTATGCATGCAAATTGGTAAAGAAGTATAAATGAAGAAGTTGATGTCTGTCATGTAATAGTAAATCATCTCCTTTTTTCTAAATTTTAGACTTACCCCTCCACTGACATACAAGTCTCTAACTAGAATAGACCAAATGTAAGTGAATGACAACAACTAAGCCATAATCTCAACTAGTTGTTATCGCTTTTATTAATTATTTTCTCAATAATGTTCAGTTCTTAAGTAACTCCGCATTGATTACAAGTGCAAAGGCTACCTTGTCCCTTGTTACACCTTCAGTCATAGTAGTGTCGCACCTACAAACCGGTGCATTTGCAACTCTTATGCAGGACCATAATTCGTCATTTGAAGCGGATGAAGTATTTTTTTTCAATGAAAGCATCTAAGACAATAAAAAGACAAAGTTGCCCGATTTGGCCTGGCCAGTCGGGATCATCCTAGTTTTTCACATTTTTTCTATATAATTCTGAACATATGGGGGACTCAGAAAGTGAGAGAGAGGGTACAAACCCTTCATTAAAGGGGCAATTCCTCATACTTCATTCATCCACAATGCTCCAAACCATCCTAAAATCACAAACAAGATTAGGTATGAGCTAAAAGCATAAAATACTGATATAATTAGGTTTACAAGTTGTTAAAGAGATGAGAACTAGCAGCTTGTTGCTGACACCGTACCAGAATATCGAAAAGGCAAGAAGTATCACAAGGTATCCAAGCTTATACAACCGAACCTTCTTATCCCACGGAAGCTGATTGAAAATCTCAGTTACATCTACCAAGTGGCAGTGATCAGTATAGCTGATGAAGGGTTAACATCAGTTGTCAGATTATCTATTGAGATGTCAGGGCTAAGTAACAGTAAAAAGGGACTGACAATTGCTGATTTACCAGAAAAATAAGCAGTTTAGTTGTAGGAGACTAGGAGGAGTCTTTTTTTAAATTCAAATTTAGTTAGATACTATTAGTTGAGATATTTTAGGTTTTTGAATTTTAAAATATGCAGATTTTTTGTTTTAAGTTGGCTATTTAAAGGTTTATGCTTAATATTGAGAAACATTTTTAGTCATTCTTCAAATCATTTTTGTTGCACCATCTTTTAAAAAAACAGCTGTGGTATCAAGAAACTCATTAGTCTTACAGGATCTGTGAGTTCATCTATAGAACCATTTTTAATATCATTTTTACCAACAAAATACGCAATGTAATCCCACAAGTGAGGTTTGGGGAAGGTGACTGTACGCTCTACAAATTTCAAATCATTTTTAACCAATACCAAATTTTAACCTATTCTTCCAACATGGCAAGCAACACTCTCTCTTTGAATCCCACACAAATTTTCATTGTGAAAACTATAAAATTTGATTAGTGAAATTGAAATCATATCTTGAAATCCATGATTCATGGTATATTGTGATGGAAGAAAAAATCCTTACAATAACTTTGTATATCTAATAATTGTCCAGATTAAACCACTTCCAAAAGAGCTTTCAGACCCGACAAGGTTACTGAATGCACAAAGCAAAAACGAGAGAAAAGAAAGAAGAAGAAAGAGTCATGTTACAAAAGTGTACAAATTCAGAGAAGCTCAAAACAATCCTCAAGCACAAACAATAAAAGTAAAAATTGAGGAACAACTTGTCTAAATTGCAGCAAATGAAGCAGAGTGTTGAAAATTACTTTTGTTACTGCCAAATTACCAGAAAAATAAGTAGTTTAGTTGTAGGAGGAGGCTTTGTTTAAATTCAAATTTAGTTAGATAAGACTAGTTGAGATATTTTAGGTTTTTGAATTTTAAAATATGCAGAATTTCTGTTTTAAGTTGGCTATTTAAAGCCCTATGCTTAATATTGGGAGACATTTTTAATCCTTTCTTCAAACCGTTTTTGTAGCACCATCTTTTAAAAAACAACACATGCAAAGTCTTACAACATGTTTCACTTAAAGATAAATAGATGAAAAGTCTTACACTTTGATGTTATAATATAAGTATGGCAGACATATCAGAAACATCAACCAATGCCCTGTCACAAGATGTAGGAAGCACAGTGCTCCTTGAAGAGCAAATTCTGGCACCACTACTCTGTTAATCCGAGATGCTGAATCATAAGGGTTGACATAATCATATTCAAGATCTGCCAAGCACATGAGCTGCAATAAATAATTGCAATTGTAATGTTCTCCAAGCCCAGATATTATGAATATAAGACACGGAAGAAAAGAGAGAAGAAGTGCTTAAACAAAACCGCTATGTAGACAATGCAATCTAAATACAACATGGTACATGCTGCATAGTAAGTTAGTAACTTTTACTAGTACATTCAACATTCGACATGCTTGTTCATCTTTCAGTGCGATTGATAAAAGAAAAACGGACTAGAAGAGATAACAAATAATACCAGGTCATCAGTGATGAAATGGTAAATCAAAGTGATATTTGTCTATTGAAACAAATGAATTCACCTCATGTTACTCTCTATTCAAATCATTTCAGGAGTAACAGTAACAGAGTCCTTAATCTAGATAGAAATTGGTTCATCCTAGTGAATTAACAGAAATCACTTCAAAGGATCTTTTGGAAGCTATGTAAGTAAAGATCCATGATACTTGAAATACAATAAAGCCAAAGTCTTGCTTCATTGCAAATCATTCCCTCAATTCCAAATCAGTTGGAGTTGCTATATGAATTGGCTGGGCCATTGCGCTCAATTAAGAAAAATCATCTAAATAATTCTCACGCTGATGGACAGTCTACTACAACCCTCTTCTTTAATTGTGGCTTGGGACCAGCTATTCCATGCGAAACTCACATAGACAAAGTTCTATTGCTAATGTGAACTAAAACTATAGATGTGAAACAGTTCATGTCTTAATGCCTAATTCCTTCCATATCAAACCAATTTACGTCTTTAGCAGATTAGTCCAATATCATCAAGCTTACTCACTCCCTTCAACAACATTGAAATCTATCATTATAGCCAATAATTATACTTCTTTCGAAGAAAATTATACTTTCATCCGCTCATGCTGTATCAATACATCACCGAAATTCCCACCTTCACATTTCCCTTTTCACAAAGCCTCGATTCTTCATTTTCCCAATTTTCATTGCACAACACCCATTACAAAAGAAGAAAAAAAAAACTTAATAATAGAACAACAGAAATTCTTGACAAACCATAACCCACGAAAAAGGAAGCACTATTACAACCTCAAAACAACTTATATGGATCAATTAAGGCTGGGGCAGAAGCAGGTTTGGAGTATCAAGTATAGCTGTTTCATTTAGAAAATGTGGTTCGGGAGACTATATGTGGAGCTATTAGGATCAAGCGCTTACCATCATGCCAAAAGCTACTGCCGATAGCAAAAACACAACTTTATTTCTTAACGAAGTCCACCAAGCAAGCGTCATGTTCGATCATGACTTCGACACCCAGCCCCTCGTGGGCCCTACCATAGGCAGTATGTTGGCATTACCAACGGGTGCAATTCGGCATAAATTGATGCAGAAACCTCAAAATTTGGTAATCTCGACTCCATTAACAACTACTTATGAATCATTTTTCAATTTAAACCCGTTACCTCGAGTTATAGATCGAACTAATCCATTCACACAAATAGTTCACAGGAGAAAATTAAGTTATTTGTGCTCTCCAGATAGGGCACACTGCTAGTTTTCGGATACGACACATCCATCCTAGTCACTATGGACATATTGACACATCCAAGCCCAGTAATTTCAATAGGGTGTTCAAATTAGTGCATAAAATTTCACTAAATTTGTAATAAAAATAGTAAATATGAACACATAACTAGATCAATAAAAAATTGAACCAATAAAGCTTAAATTCTGGAAACAGCTAAAACTGAGAGTTATACCTGGTATAGGATAGTACCAAGAACAGCTACGAGAAGGAAGAAGGAGAATAGCCATGAGAGTAGATCACCCATGGCACTTTCTTCTTCTTCCTTCTCTTGTTCGTTTTTTGTTTTTTTTGCCCCTTTGTTTTCTGACGGCAGATTTGTGCCTTTGTGCTTCCTATACACATAGAAGTTGCGAACTTTACTCTTTTGTTAGAACATTGACCATTTCTTCTCCCACCTTATTTTCATCAATTCTGTCATTGTAAAATTTTAATAAACTATATTTTAAAAGTGAAAACAAAAGATTTTTTTGTGTTTACCGTAAATATAAATTGGAGTTATTTTTTAATTTTTTGTGAGTAATTTTGAGTGGAAAAAGTGAATTTTTGTTTTATTGTTTTCAAATTCTTGAAATATTGAAATTCAACTTCAAGTTGATTTTTAAATTTTTATGATAAACATCTCCGTGTGTTCGATATCTTGATGCTTTTCATGAAAAATATTTTTCAGAAAAATAGAGTGAACTTTTTAAATTTATTTGTTATGTCTCATACCTAAGTTGAAAAAAATAATTCTAAAAATATTTGTATACTCCCTCCGCTCACTTTTATATATTACATTTGGACTTGGTACATCCATTAAGAAAATAATAATTGATATAGCTGTTTTACAACACTGGCCCTACTAATTACTATTTAGTATTAGGTGTTAAATATGTTATTTAACTTGGTTTCAGCTGAAATTTATGTCCTTCAATTTTGGGTGTGCACAAGTAGACATTTAAACTTGTACAAAATTGAACTAGTGAACATGCGTCCTTTGTGGCAATTCGCATCCTATATGGCGTCTTACGTGTAATATACCAGGTAGGACGTGTGTCTACTTGTTCAACTTTATACAAGTTGAAATGTCTACTTGTGCACACTCAAAAAGTTGGAGGCGAAAGGGCATAGATGTCAACTGAAGTCGAGTTAAAATGCACATTTTTGTATTTTGCCTTCTTTTTTAAAACCGCTTTAAAAAGAATGCATCTTTCCTCTTTTTTTTGGCAACTCTTTAACTCCATCTTTCTACATGACATGTTTCAGACCACATTATCAAAGAACATTTTGGTACATTCGATATATCTTTAATTAGTTGACCACAAGATTCAATAGCGACAAATAAATTAAAATGAAAGAAGTATAATTTTTCAACGAAGGGATCAAAGGGATGTCAATTAATTAGACAAGAGTTTCTCTGCCATAGAGTACAAACTAGAGTAAGCCCTTATGTTTGCAGCATCCAATTGCACCATCAAACATTTCTTTGATGAAAGTCTAGGATGCTTAATGTAACGACTCGAAAAATGATAGAGTGAAACTAGAGCCTCATATGTGAGTTTGCAGTCGAGAACTTAATGAAATGATTATATTTGAAATGACCCAAAAAGTTCTTAAAAAAAATGTGCTTCGGAAGTTACCGGAAACTGGTTTAGCTGTATATAAAAAGATCCGTTTCATTTTTCGAAAATCCGACTTCATATTCTTGTTTAGGGGGTCAAATTGAGTGGGAAATGGGTCTAACCCAAATTTTAGAACAACCGTATCAAAATCCGAAATTTCCAAGTGAAACCTTTTTCGAGGGTCTACTTTGGAGGGTCATATCTCCTAGCAAACAAATTATTTGGGTGGCAAA
>JAJOOS010027543.1:0-15896 GCA_029582725.1 Solanum chiquidenum
TATTTATAGATAAAAAATATTATTTATAATCTACTTTGTTAATATATTTTTAGTTAGTTTATAGTTTTCAATGTTTATATATTTTATTTCAAATTTGGACTTGTAAAAATTGTAAATATTTTATTTTGTATTAAGATCCGAAATTACAATTATATTGTTATAGTTTTTCAAATTCGAAGTTAACAATTTACTTTGTAAATATTTCATTTTGTATTCAGTTTGACTGTATCCTTTAATCTTATTAATTTAACATAATGAACGTTGATATTTAAAAAAAAATATTTTGTACTCATGTGAATTTTACCGTCTTTACGAAAATTTCTATTCATTTAACATTTCTTAAGTTTAGCTTATCACACAGGTAAATGAAAATATATTTGATCTCTTTTTCAAACACCGTATAGTTGTAAAAAGCTGAAAAAATTGAAAACCGAAAAAAATCTGAAAAAACCGACTTTGCGTGGTTTGATTTAATTTTTAGATTTAGTAAACCTACATAATTGGTTTAGATTTTTTTTTAGTGAAAAACCAAACCAAACTGACGTATGTACATCCCTAGTTAGAACTTAGAATAAAGAAATTTATTTTATGAAAACTGTTAATTAATTAATTAATTAGATAGATCCGTAGCATATATATAATTAGATTTCAAGCATCCAATAATATTTAAATATTTCTGTAACACTACACATTTTTTGTATTTTTAAGGCACCATGCTTCAGTTGAAAACTAAAGTTATGGAGGGATGAAGTGTTATTGGATGTTCGACCATTTATTAATTTAGATCTGAATCACATTTTTTATATATAAATTTCTTTAAAATTTGGATATATTAGTTAAATAGCACCCATTGTTCAAAAGTCAAGTGGGTAGTGGGTACTGTTTAATCAGTAGCAAATTTTACTTGAAAAAATTAGTATTCATGACCTTAAAATTCAGGATAGTAAACAAAAGAAACTTCAAACATAATTGAATCTTTGGGGATTGATATATACCGTACAAGATATTACTATGTAATTAATTAGTACTGATATATAGTAGAAACAAAATAATGTAGTCTCTCTTTTCTAGAAGGCTTTAATTTCATAGTCAAAATATTAAGCTTCTACGAAAGTGGTAGGTTAGAATATGGAATAATATACACTCAAACTAGAAATTAAAAAAGCTTGTATTTCTGAAACGACAAGTGCATCATTTTCTTAGAAAAATAAAGTGTATGATCTACTCACTTATATATAAAAAAGAGATATTTAGTGGTATAGATTTTTTCAAAAATAAATAGTAATTGAATTAATATCACTACATTCAGAATTATTAAAGCCTAATTTAGCGATGAGAATTATATTATTATTATTATTGCTGCTAAATCTTTTATTTGTTATAGTGTATTGATGAGGTTTTATCGATGATTGTTATTTCTAATTATTTGATGGGGTTGTTCCTCCCATAACCAGCGGTCTCGAGTTCGAGTTCTAGGTATGGAAAATTCTTATTAGAGAGTGATTCCTTTTGAATGGGGCCGTACACAACACAAATTCAAAATAGTCGGGCGCCAATGCAGGTACCTACTACCGGACATCGGAGGAGAAATAAAAAAAAAAGACCTCATTATTTTGTCTCAAATATCAGGATAATAAAAGAGACAATTTAGTGACAATAGATTTTCCCCAAACAAATTAGCAATAATTGAGTTAATACCACTGCATTCTGAGTTGTTAAAGCCTTTAACGATATTTATATAAAATATTGATTATAAATATTCATATTTATTATATTTACTAAGTATAATACAATGACATGAATTATGTTATTATTATTATTATTATTATTATTATTACCGTTAAATTATTTATTGTAGTGTATTGATGAGGTTTTTCTCCTAATTAGGCTTAATCGATGGTTGTTATTTCTAATTATTTGACTTCTAAAGCCACCAAGAGCCATTTTTCATAAAAAGATGAAGTCATATATGTCAAAAATCTCCAATTATATCACTAGAAGAAAAAGTTGAAAAGGAAAGGCTAATTCTTTTTTTGTTTTTCCTATATATTAGTATTACTTCTTTTTGTTTTTTGGTTTTTCACCTGGTATTCAAAGTTCACATTGAAACTTTGACTAAATTTGAATCGCGCATTGCAGTGCTCATTTGAGGGTGATACTCTCAATAAGATTTTCTCCATATCCAGAACTCGAACTAGAGACCTCTGATTAAGGATGAAACAGTCTCATTACTGCACCACAACCATATTGATTAGTATGGAGTACTTTTTAATTCAACTCATCTGTCCTATCATGAATTTTTCTTATCCAAAGTTAGTTCTTTTACATTTTTCTATTTGTCATTTTCTATATATCTCTTTTTGTGCTAAGATAAAGGGGACCATTCTACTTTACTTACCATACCTATATAATGTCCCCTACTTCTTCCCCTGATGATTCATAATTACTTTTTTTTTAGCTAATTCGAAAATAATCCAAAATAATAAACTTAGACAAAGTAAGACCTATATATAATAGCTAGTGATAATAAGATGTTTATGGTTGGTATAAGTGATATAACCTCACAACTAATGCTCTAAAGAAAAAACATACGCCCTTGATCTTGCACAAAACCTGAGGAGATTCATTTAGCTCGTCTGATCATAAATTTTGAGAGTAGATTTTTTAAAAATAAAATAAAAACATTATTTATCCATGAATTTTGATCAATTTTTAAAAAATTATCTTCAAATATTTTTAAAAATAAAATATATATCCAAATACTATCTTTTAACACAATTTCAATAGTTCAGTTTTTTTCAAAACGCGTCTAAATCTATGTGTGATCAAACGCTAGCTTAGTTGAAACTTGGAAAGCGGTCAAGAGTAGACTCAAGAATATAGTTCACAAGTTAAATATTTGTCCATTGATTGTGTTAAAGAATTTATACAATCAAATTACGTAAAGATCAACCAGAATTATGATCACTAGGCTAGATCAAGTAAAGTTACTTGGTTTAATAAGAGGAAGATACTCCATATTTTAGGCAATTATGTCTTGTATTATTATTGATTAACTACCATCTAAATCGTTAAGCAGAAATTTCAAACCATTTGAAAAAAGCAAAAGATATGTTTTTTTAATAAGATAATTTGAAAAATGCAAAAGACATGTTTTTTTAATAAGATATGAATAAGTACGAAAAGTTTAAGAAGTGTTGCAGAAATTAAGAAAGTTTATTTTGATTAGTAAAACTTCAAGTGATTGTCCTGGTACTTATAGCAAGTGCTGGCAAACTTTTGGGAGATCGACAAAAATATTTTTTTAATAAAAAAAACGATATTTAACTAAGTTATAATCTAATCAAATTAATTTTCATAATTTAACTTATTTACGTGTTCGACATATCCCAAAGGACTTACAAACCAAGTGATTAGTATTAGTCAAAATCATTCAAAAGTCATGATAGTTATTTTTAGGTTGACCAAATTTTAATTATTTTACCTTTAATATTTTTTCTAATTTTCAAAATATCTTTTTCAAAATATCTTTTTCAAAATAAAATTTCTAACTTTCTCTTTGTTCTATATGTTCATCCTTTTTTCTTATAAAAATATTTCAATTTTTTTTTTTTTTTTTTGCAAAAAAAATATATTTCAGATATTTTATCAAACGAACAACTTATAAGTACTATTTATTATCAATTTAAATAGTTTTATCCAAATACATAACTATTTATTTATAAAATTAATTTCAATATTTAAAAGTGTCTATCAACCCGTACTATTTATCAACTACTACATGTTTACCATCAACCAACTCAAACAGGCTCAAAGTGTTTGTTTAAAAAAGTTTGGGATATTTAGCCCCAAGCTTTTAAGCAAAAATAAGTTTTTTTAATAATAATACAAGTTGTTTTTTTTAGAAGCTGAAAAAAATTGTTTCCAACTAAAAACAAGAACTAACATAAATACTTTCAATTTTTTCTTGATAAATTGATACTTTAATATTAACAAAAAAATGCTTGTCGAATTAATTAGCTGGACACAAATAACTCCAAAAGTATATTTGTTTTTTTTAAAAAATAAATTGATTTAAGAAATCCTATAAAATATGCTATAAGGCAAAAGTTTAAGTGGTAGTCCTTTCAACAAACAATCACAATACTACACCAAAAAAATGTTGAACTTTAATTCAAGACCAGTCCCTCTTGGTCCTACATGTACCCTTTGGTCACTATCTTAATAGTTCCTATACATTTTAATATAATATAGAAAGATATTTGAATGGACATCAAATTTTAAAAGACAAACCTTTTTTTAAAAAATAATGTCATTTTAATTATAGATATTTATGCGATTATAAATTATTTCTTAAGAGGTGTGTATCAATCGCCGAGTCGGTTTGGTTCGGTTTTGAAGTTTATCGGTTATTGATTTGTCGACATGTTAAATCGTTATAGAATCATTAAGATATTGACTCATCAGTTATTGATTTAGCGGTTATTGATCATTATCGATTTAACCGTTAAAATTTGATTAAAAAAACATTGAAAATCACTTAGAATCTAGGTGATAAACTAAATGAACCATGAACGGATGAAGATTTAATACAGATTGACAAAGAGAAAGTACATAACATCAGTTGAGATTATTTTCCCCTATCTAACAGCTCCCACCTTTTCGTTGGTGATTCAAACTCACAATCTTAGCGTTGAAATAAAGTACTCTTTCATCATGAACCAGATGTTTTTGGTTCAAGTTCACATGGGTACAAAGTCGCCTTTGTAATGGAGGAGTTTACCCCCTAATGTAGGATTTTCCGACGCATATTCAAATTTGGTCAGGTTCCAACGTGGATACCGAACACTTGTGTGAAACCAAAAAAAAAGTTGTTTTATTTTTTGTTTGCTAATGTGCGCTATTATTCTGCTAAAATACGCTTTCACACCATATCTTTGATATTCTTTATAAAAACAGCTAAAAAAAAAACATAGCAAGATTCATTCATGTCTAAATTTAAACTGTTTCTAACCATTTTTTCAAGCAAAAAATGGGTAAAATCCCATGTTCATTGGCCTTCCAATCCAAGCAAAAATCAACAAATTTTGATGAATTTCACCCAATTTACTCAGATTCATCTTCATCATTATCATTATCCAGATCATCTTCTTCCCTTTACTCACAGCCAAGTTTACCATCAGTTCCTTCTTTAACTCCACTTTCAACTCATTCAGAACTTTTATCAAACACCTTCTGCGCATCCACTTTTACTGGCCTTTCCTCCTCCGTTTTCTGCCTATCACTCGCCGGAAAACACCTCTACACCGGAACTTCCAACGGCGAAATCCTTCTACGGAACAAAGACCCTTTAAACCAAGAAAAAAATCACTCAATAGTAGTAGCTCAAAAACAGAGTAAGAGCTCTGTTAAATCCATAGTCATTTTTGGGGATAAACTCTTCACTGCTCACCAAGACCATAAAATTCGTGTCTGGAAAATCGACAACCACGATGATGACATTGACACACCGATTCAAAATCAAAATTATTACAAGTGCATTGCTACTCTACCGACGCTGAATGATCGGTGTATGAGATTATTCAGCGCGAAAAACTACGTTGAAGTTCGTAGACACAAAAAATGTACATGGGTTCATCATGTTGATACAGTTTCTGCTCTAGCTATATCGTCAGATAATTCTCTGCTTTACTCTGCTTCGTGGGATAGAACTTTCAAAATCTGGAGGATTTCGGATTTCAAATGTCTTGAATCAGTCTGGAATGCTCATGACGACGCCATTAACGCCATAGCTTTGTCGAAAAATGGGTATGTATGAATGGAGTCAAATTCGCAATTCGCCATTTTTGAACTCCTTTGAAAAATAGTTATTGTCATGGAGTTTTTCATGGTGAACTCGAGAACGTTATCATGAAGTTTCACCTGTGAAATTTGAAACTCCATATGATAATTACTATTTTTCAAGGATCGAATCAGAAATCTCACCATTATAATTAGAAACTTCGTGATAATTATTATCTGTCCTAATTTATGTGGCACAGGTGAAATTTCGAAAGCCGACCAAGTTTTTCTTCGCCAGTAGTTTGCTTATGTGTCTTTTAAATATATTTTAATTTGCTAATTAGTGTGGTTTACAGTACTTTTCACTTAGTTTTCAAATATAGAAATTTTATTTCAAAAAACTTAGAGCTTTTGTGTTTGAAACTCTGAATTCACGTCAAAATTTAAAAGTTTAAATCTCAAAATTCCAACTGTGGCACATAATTGGAATAGAGTGAGTACTATTTTTCAAAATCGAATCGGAAAGTAACCAGTAGGTGTTATTTATGAACGGTTGCCTCAACCATGGAATCAAAACAGGTCATGATTCAGTTAAACTCAAAGTTTGTATGGAATCGAAATGTATTAGGTCAAAATGGATCAAAATAACCACAGTTCAAACCTATTTTCGATTCAATAGTTAGATTGATCATTTGAACCTAACCTGTTTGATCAAGTCAACAAACGAATCGTAATCCAATCGAACGTGTACTGACAAAAACCAAATTTGTTGATTTTGCTTTGTAGGTATGTTTACACAGGTTCAGGAGACATGAAGATCAAAATATGGAAGAAAGAACAAGGGGAGAAGAGCATACACACCCTTGTAGCAACACTAGAAAAACACAAATCATCTGTAAATGCTTTAGCTCTAAGCACAGATGGTTCAGTTTTATATTCAGGTGCTTGTGATAGATCCATAATTGTATGGGAAAAAGATAGTGGTGGTGACAAAATGGTGGTGAGTGGAGCTTTAAGAGGACATACTAAGGCCATATTGTGTTTATGTGTGGTGGATGATTTGGTGGTCAGTGGATCAGCAGATAAAACAGTAAGAATATGGAAGAAAGGAATTGGAAAAAGTTATTCATGTTTGGCTGTTTTGGAAGGGCATAATGGTCCAGTAAAATGTTTAACCGCGAGTTTAGATAATAGTAATAGTAATAGTAATAGTAATAGTGATTTTGGTTGTGGAAATTCTTATGTGGTGTATAGTGGTAGTTTGGATTGTGATATTAAGGTTTGGAAAATTTGGGTTCCATGACTATAGACTATAGAGTTTTTATGATATCTTTGTCTCTTGTTTAGAGACTTATAGTCATACTAATATTTTGCTTTCTTTTTTGTGCATAGAAATGAGAAATCTTCATTTTATCTAAGTTTTTTGGGGAAAAAATATGGTGAATGAATCAATCACAAGTACTACTAGCCTTTTTTTTTTCCTAAGCCCTCACATACTTACTTAACTAGTTTGTGTCGTTCGGTGATTTTGTCGGTCGACTAGTCTAAAAGAGTGATTCAATCGATATGCATTTGAAGTGAAAGGAGGGTATGCTAAACGTATTTGATGGCAGAGATGACCTATTTTGGTATTAGTTAGTAGTACTAATTATTGTATAACTTATCCTAGGGTTGGTAACCAAATAAGGATTAAAACAATACTAAAGTTTTGTCTTAGAACTATTTATGTTTGTCCAGCATACCAAACCTTTTTTTCAGCCTCACATATCTACTTAACTCTAGTTTGTGTACTATCGATAGTTTTGTCAATCGACTAATTTAAAAGAGTGTTTAAATTGATAAAAAGATGTATTTGAAGTGATCCAAGGTTGGATGTGAACTATACCTATTTGGCTAGTGGAGATAATTTATCTCGGGATTAATAATTAAACTAGGGTTAAGAGATTACTAAATTTCTATTAGAGAACTATCAATGTTTGTCCAGCATACCAAACTATTTTCTGCTCTTAACTAATTGTGATAAATATAAGTTCAAATAGTTTCACAATTGAAATATTTAGTTGAACTTCAATTAGATGTCATGAACAAGATATTTATGAGTTGATGTTAAGTGAACTACGTACCAATTAATATTTATTTATTACTTGGGCCATGTTGTAAGACTTGACATGTATAATTTATGACCATATAATATTGACAATTAGTTGTAAAAAAGAAAGAGATTATGAAAATTACGTCTCACCCAAAAGAAGTGATTTTTTTCATTGTCATTTCCTTCTCAGGTGATTCAAAACACAACATAATTTATACTATTCGTTAGGATTAAGCTAATCATTTTCTTAATATATAGGCAAATGAGATCAGAGCTCCTTAATTAATTATAATCTCAACAACAGATTTGGAGTTTAGCTAATCAAAACAATTTCTCCTTACAATTAGCTAGTAACCCTTACTGTAGCTTAATTAAATACTCCCTCCGTTCCATTTTATATGTCACCTTTTTACTTTACACTTGCATTAAGAAATGATGTAACTTTACTTTTCTACCCTTATTTAATGTTTTCTTAAGTCAACTTTATTAATAAATGACAAGATTAATTAACTATTCTATCTAGGGTATAATAGGCAAAATATGGTAATTTATGCATAAATTTTATAAAATGACAAGTATTGTGGTTCAACTATTTATAGAAAGGGATGACATATAAAATGGGACGGAGAGAGTATTATAGTATCGAAATAACTTATCCCGATACAAATTACTAATCTTAAAATATCTTATCCCAATATTAGTAATCAAATAAAGGTTGAGTCAGTTCTAAATTTTTATCTCACGACTATCTATATTTGTTCAGCATACCAAACGGCCCTACATAATTCAATTTCTGCTCTTTATAACTTGTGATAAATATAAGTTCAAAATAGCTTCACAATTAAAGTATTTTGTTGAAGTACTTCAATTATATGTCATGTTGATATTAAGTTAATTACATCGTTTGAATGATGTTTTCACAGAACTAATCACAAAGACAAAATATTTATATTTATTATTTGGAGTTTGGACCATATATATGTCCATATCCTAAGTCTTGACATGCATAATTATAACCATTTAGCTAGACTGTATTGTTTGTTGTTGTTTAATAATATTTTTATTATTTGATTTGACTGTATCGTATTGTATTGTTATTTATAAATTTATTTAAATGTCCTTCATTATTCTAAATACTAAATTATCAATAATTACTAATAAAATAACAAACTATCATGCATATCTTATTTATGTCATATGAACATAACATAAAATTATATCATCAAATATTATCATCACATTTGTATCTAGATTGATTTAATTATATTTTAAAAAATCATATAAAACAATATGTTGAAAGAGACAAAAGTATGAAAAGAAGAAAAGGATGTATGCATATAAAAAATAAAAATAAAAGGAAGGACAAACAACCAAACCTAGAAGGGAAACAAATCAATATAGTAGTTGTTGGGTAGGAGGTTTCAGTGAGATTAAATAATATAGGGTAAAAGGTAAAATAGTATTATGAAATATTAAGTAAGGATATAACTGGAAAAAGAAATTAAGTAACAATGGAAACACACAAAATCAGTTGATCCATAAAATGAGAGTTTTCATTGTTGCGTAACAACGGAATTTAACAATATCATACAATACATTTAAGTAACAATCAAAACAAACATTGTATGTATGATAACAATACAATACAATACAATGGGTAACAATGATCCAAACAGATAGTTAACAAACTAATGAGATCAGATCTCGTTAATAATTTATAATCTCTATAGTAGATTTGGAGTTACCTAATCAAAACAATTTCTTCTTATCATCACAAGAATTAACGACAATCCCATTTAAATATGGATTAGTAACAGATTAAAAGAAAAATTAATTAGCTAACACTATAACAAAAAGAGATATTTAGCGGCAATAAATATACACATTAAAAAAGAGTGATAAAACGTTTACTAACATTAGTTAATTGACACTGAATTCAGTATTGTTATAGGCTTCAAGGACATTTATAAAGAGTATCAAATGTCGTTAAAAATATATTTTTAGCGATAATTAAGCTATTTACGTTAATTAACTGTCACTAAAAATTATTTTTTATATGGGGTAAAAATGTTCTTGTAACGCAAGTAGCCCAATGTTGCTTAATTAAATATTATAGTAAAAATTATAGAAAATTAAAGAAAGATGCATACTATAAAGTTTAAAACTATAGAAGATAAAGATTGAGCAGATGGAACTTTAGGGGACAGGGAATTAAGGGGTGTTGTTTATCTCCACTAAATGCTTACACCCAACTAATTATTATTTCAACTTTAATACTAAAATGTAAATAAAAATATATATCACTTAATCATGGTCTAAGTGATAATCTTACGTATGAAGACGTATGTCTTGCATTTTCTTTATTAAGTGTGCATATATGATTAGTGCGAGTAAATTTTTATCAAACAAAAATCACTAAGATAAAAAGAGATATCTCTAAAGAAGAATTAAGCATCTATTTAGATTGATTATTTTAAATATTTTTAAATCAAAATAATTTTTAAGTTGTTTTATTAGCATTTAAATAAAATAAAAGACCTCAACAAATCTATTTGTGCTGCGATTTAAAATTAATATTTAATTCTCTGTCTACATTAGACATATTTAAATTTAGGTCAATATTTTACTTTATCTCGAGAAGTGATATATAATTATTGGTCAAAAGTTTTTTGTAGGTAAACTCAATTTTAATTAATTGATAATAGAAAAATATTATATTACAAGTGCATCTGAAGATATTGATTAATTAAGGTTAAAGATGATTACCAAAAAAGCAAACAAGATATATGTGGCAGATAGTTGTTGCAACAGCAATTTAAATTCATTAAAATTAATCCAAATTGGTCAATAATGTTACCATTTTAAATTTAAAAGTATTAAATTCATAGCTCAATAATTGAGATTAGTCATCAGCAGAACTATTTACGAACAACTAACATGAACATTTTTCCTAATATAATTGGCAAAGGTCAATGATTATGTAAATTATTATTCTATATCATTGATTACTATTTATTAGTAATAGATATCTTAGTTTCCTCGCTTAATACGAGTTTGTTTTCTTTTTCATTTGATATTCGGTATTCGTATTAGAGTTCGATTATTATTGATTCACTTTGTGTAGGGCCTCATTCGGAGGGGGGGAGCGCTCCATACAAAGAATTTTTCCATATCCAAGGCTCGAACCAAAAATTTCTGATTAAGAAAAGAATAGCCTCATCCACTACACCATATCCTTTGGTGATCGTTAAATATTTGTTGCTAATGACGACGTCATTAACGTCATAGCTTTGTCGAAAAAGGGGTATATATAAATGGAGTAAAATTCACATAAATTGGGACAGATGAAGTATTATAGTATCGTGATAACTTATTCCGATACTAATTAGTACTAATTTTAGAATATCTTATCCCAATATTAGTAATCAAATAGAGGTTAAGCCAGTACTAAATTTATATCTCACCGCGACTATCTATGTTTGTTCAGCATACCAAACGACCTTATAGAATTCAATTTCTGCTCTTTATAACTTGTGATAAATATAAGTTCAAAGTGGCTTCACAATAGTATTTTGTTGAAGTACTTCAATTATATGTCGCGTTAATATCTTTGATGGTCACTCAACTATCAACTTTTTTCACAGAAAGTCACTTAATTTTGATTTTCAACTCAAAAGTCACTCAACTATGAGATCTTTGCATAGAAAGTCACTCAACCTATTTAATTGTTTTTTTCATTAAAATTGGTTGATGTGGAATTTTTATTTCTAACTAAAATTTTAAGAAATAAACATATATCCATTTAAACCATTTAATAACCCGCCCACACTTGACCTAACCCACTAAAATATAATATTAACACTTTTATTTTACTCTTATTCTCCAAAGTTATTTCTTGGTCTCCCATTATTTCTCCTCTGCATTTTTTTTTCTGTTTTTGTTTTTTAAAATTTCTCGATTTCAGCCTTTTCTTCCTTCTTTTAGTAAATCTCAGTAAAATAGGAATTAGATTGTGATTAAAATATTATTAGAAGGATGCAGGGTTGTACAGGGAGAGTTTATTAAGAGAGAATCCAGGAAAAACTTCGGATAATGCAAGTTCAGGTTCAGGCAATATCTAGAGGCTTTTTTCGAAATAGAATTTTTTTATCCTTTTGCCTTCATACGACGACTCTCATCAACAACATCCGTTAAAATCATTTAAAGCTAACAATGCTAATGAACAATACCCAAAAAAAAAAAGAAAACCCGGAGACAAAATAAAAAAGAAATCGGAGACAAGAGAGAATGATTTAGTGAGATTAGAAATTGAGATATCCCTAACTAAAAGAAGGAAGAAGAGGCTGAAATTGAGAATTTTATTATTATTATTTATTTATTTTTAAAAAAGAAAAAACACAAAGGAGAACAGAGAAAATAATTTTGGAAAATAAAGGTAAATTAAGAGGGTCAATATTATATTTTTAGCAGGTTGGATCAAGTGGAGCGGGTTATTAAATGGTTTAAATGGATATATTTTTATTTCTTAAAATTTTAGTTAGAAATAAAAATTTCACGTCAGCAAATTTTAATTAAAAAAATAATTAAATAGATTAAGTGACTTTTTATGCAAAGATCTCATAATTGAGTGACTTTTGAGTTGAAGATCAAAGTTAAGTGTGTGAAAAAAATTGATAGTTAGGTGACCATCAAAGATATTAACTCATTATATGTCATGAACATGATGTTGATATTAAGTTAATTACATCGTTTGAATGATGTTTTCACATTACTAATCACAAAGAAAGAAGATTTATATTTATTATTTGGACCATACGTCCATATCCTAAGTCTTGACATGCATAATTATAACCATTTAATATTGACAACTATATTATTAGTAAAAAGAAGAGATTATGAAAATTAAGTTTTACGCAAAAGTAGTGATTTTTTATCGTCATTTCCTTCTCAGGTGATTCAAAACACAGCATAATTTATACCACTTTGCCAGCTTTAGATTAAACTAATTGTTTTATTAACAAACTAATGAGATCAGATCTCCTTAATTAATTATGATATCTATAGTAGATTTGGAGTTACCTAACCAAAACAATTTCTCCTTTATAATTTTCATAATTAAACAACAAAAATCTTGTACTAATCCCACTTAACTATAGATTAGGAACGTATTAAAAGAAAAATTAATTAGCTAACGCTATAACAAATATAGATATTTAGCGGCAATAAATAACACATTAATAAAGAGTGATAAAAAATTTACCGACGTTAGTTAATTGTTATTGGATCCAGTATTGCTATAGACTTTAGGGACATTTACAAAGAATAGTAAATGTCATTAAAAATATGTTTTAACGGGAATTAAGCTATTACCGTTAATTAATTGCACACTAAAAATTATTTTTGATATAGTGTAAAAGCATTTTAATGATGAATTAATTAGAAATTACTGATAAATTTCATAGCTAATTTTATATTTTCTTATAGCGCAAGTAGCCCAATGTAGCTTAATTAAATATTATAGTATAAATTATAGAAAATTAAAGAAGGCTGAATACTTTAAAGTATAAAACTATAGAAGATGAAGAATGAGCAGATGAATTAAGGGGTAAACGTTTATCTCCTCCAAATGCTTGCACCCAACTAATTATTATTTTAACTTTAATTAACTAAAATATAAATAAAAATATATATCACTTAATCATGGTACTCTAAGTGATAATCTTACTTTTTGAAAGACGCATGTCTTGCATTTTCTTTATTAAGTGTATATGTAATTAGTGCGAGTAAACTTTTATCGAACAAAAACCATAAAGATAAAAAGAGATGTCTCTAAAGAAGAATTAAATATCTATTTAGATTGATTTATTTTAAATATTTTAAGTTAAAAATAATTTTAAAGTATTTTTATATTATTTAAATAAATAAAAGACCTCAACAAATCTATTTGTGCTGCTATTTAAATCAATATTTAATTCTATGTGTACATTTACAGAGAACATATTTAAATTTAGGTCAATATTTTACTTTATCTCCACTTTATCAGATCATTAATTTATATATATATATATATATATATATATATATGTTGACACCCAATTTTGACCCTCCACAATATGAATTAATCATCGAGCTTTTTAAATTCCAAACGATTTGAAATAATTGACTTTATAAAATTCAAAATAAAATAAAATATATATTTTCTTATTTTGAATAGTTTAGTCACTTTTTATAATTTTTTAAATGATATATATGTCTTAAATAGTTATGTATATAATCAGTATATTTTATGAATATTCGAAATCATCCCAAAAAAGATTTTGGTTTTAGTTAAAAATTTTGTCAATTAGTTTGGTTTAAGTAATAGTTTATATTTTTAAATTAATTAGTTTATAATTCAGTTAATTATTTTATTTCGTTAAGATTAAGAAGCTCGTTAATTAATTAATATTAATTTATTTTATTTTAACCGAATTCACTAACTAAATCAATTTGGCTATCTCTTAACTTTGGTTGGCAATAATTGCAATTTGTTGGATTGTTCATTCAAATCTTCCGTAGCCCACAACCCCTATACCGTACCCAGCCCCTTTGTCCATTTTTCCCACATTCCATTTTAATTTCCAACACAATACCAATTCCAGAGAACTCCCAGCCCCAAAAACAACCAAGCTCACTCTCAATTCCTCTAACCCATCCAACCAGCCCACTCCCTTTTCCTTGACCCGGCCCAAATCAGTCCCAAAAGAAACCCAGGAACAGCTGTACGCAAAAGCACTAACGCGTTAACATCACAGCAGTTCCAAACACTCACACAGCGACAGAGCAACGGCAGATACACGGCGTCAATTCTTCGTCTTCGTCTTTTGCTTTACCAGCGAAATCGTACAGCAGAGAGGCATGCGTTTCTCCCCTTTCCCCTTTGGGAATGAGGCGAAAATCTCAGAAAAAGGTGTTTGTCCAAATCAGTGAAAGAATTTGAATTTCGAATTCGGGTTTGACCCCAAATTTCTATCCATTTCCCTCCAAGGTCGGAACCCTAGCATCCATCTATATAACCCACTACTATTTTGATAAGAGGGGGGGGGGGGATTATTATTTTTTGAGTTGGAAAATTTTGGGCGGAAACAGAGAGAACACCTTAAGCAAAAGCTGGTTCAGATACACTCAAAATACACTCTAGAATAGAGAAGTTGACTCGTTTAGAATCTTAGTCTCATTTTTTTTCTAGTGTCACCCATTGCTCGTTTACGAGTCATTCGAAGTCGAGATAGTCATTCAGATTCTGCCTCGATTCCTGTTTGTTGTTCGTCTTCACATTTGCGTAAGTGGTGAGGTCGCTTCAAGCACATCTCGTCCTCGATCGCTGCCCGCAACAAGGTAAATAGCTCGTGATTTTTTATTTATTTATTTCGTTTTGAGTTCAATGTATTGAATCGTGTTTGACCTCTGTTGATTCGAAAAGGCATCTTGTTTGATATGTTCAAGCTGGTTTTTTTTTTTGGTTTTTTTCTTTCCATCCTAACTTTTCTAAAAGGGTAACGTGTGTTTCGTTTTCAAGTCGTTTTAATGCCTGTTAGAGCATGCTTTTCTCTGGGTTTTTTTTTACTCTTCCTGAACCCATGGTTACTGTATTTGTTCTAAGTTTAGTTTGTTTACTGGTCAGTCATTGTTATGTGTTTATTTGTATTTGAAGCAATATTGGTGCTTCTGTCATGTGTTTGGAGAATATAAGATGCATTATGCAGTCGAGTATTTAGTTAAAAAAAAAATGTAAATAGTATTTTGCAATGGTGTTTTTTTTCAAATAGCATGCCTGCAAATCTGTTTATGTCCAGCTTTGGAAGGAATTTTATTTTGCTCGTCCCCTTTGTTCGTTCGCCACTCGATGTTTTCGGTTTCCTAGATTGTAACTGAGAATATATTTATCTCCTTTTATCTCTAAAACATGGCCTAATTTATTTTGGTGTTATTTAATGGTCGTCTTGATAAATGTTAAAGCACGTTTACCCCTCTTTCTTTCCCC
>JAJOOS010027544.1:0-20145 GCA_029582725.1 Solanum chiquidenum
ATTTGATTTAGAGAATTTTTTTATAAATTGTTGTTGATTTATATATATATATATAATGCTCAGGAAACCTAAACTATTGCAACATGTTAGGAAAAACTGTAGATTCATATAGATTGGTTGCAATAGAAAATAAAAATGTTGCAATATCAATTAAAATTGTTGCCAAAATATTCAAAAAAGTGTTGCCATAAGAACAATCTATTGCAACATACTCTATTGCAATGGTTCCTAACAGTTACCATATACCCTAATGCAACAGTTGTAAACCGTTACAACAGTTGTAATATTATAGTGCCTATAGATAGACAGAAAACCGTTGCAATAGAGGTTCCTATAGCAACACTTTCAAGAACCGTGACATTAACTGTTACAATAGAGCTATGGTAACGCGAGTAGATGAGACGGTTGTAAAACCGTTGCTATATCGCTATGGCAACGGTTTTAGGTCCTATTGCAACGCATATGAAACTGTTGTTGTAGATCAAAATTCTAGTAGTGATCTATGGGTTAGATATATCCTTATAGGTTTGATTAATCATGACTAGAATTACTTTATATTGAAGCATACAAGATGAATATGATGTTAATTGCTTGAGAGTAAAACATAAATTATGATCATCAGATATAGTGCTTTGATGTTGTATTATGGAATAGATACTTCCTATAATGAATTTATAAGCATGATTGTATAAATCTTAAAGTTCTAATCACATGAATGATTCTAGGTTGAAAGGATTTCTCATCTAAAATGAATCTAGACTAAAATACCTTATGATTGATGAGGCTAGAGGTGATTGCCATTGACCTCCATATGTAAGGATATGAGGTGATTTCCATACTCCTTAAAATTGAACAAGAGGTGATTCCCTATGTTCCTACTATGATGAATGTACATGGAGGTGAGTGCCCATGCTCCTTATTAAATAATATTGAGACGAGTAACCGAGTCATGTCATGTGATTACGGAGGCGAGTACCTAAAATCTTAAAGTATATAAGGCAAAAGGCGAATACCCATTAGCCTTTATAAGATAGGCATTGAGGCGAATACCCATTAGCCTTTATAAGATAGGCATTGAGGCGAATGCCCATGTCATTAAAAGTAAGTATGATTAAAGTGATTATGGTATGAAGTTGACTTGTTTGGAGTGCTTGACTTGAGCCTGATGACCTAAGTCTTGGCTAAGGTTAAGTGAGGTTACATAATGTAGTATTCCTTCTTCATTGTGATTATTAACATCTCTTGATTGTTTTTATGTCTTATGCCTTATGTTGACTAATGCTTTTGTTGTATTGTTTATGCTAGACATCCTATTTAGTACTTGATTGTATTGAAAAGTTTTAAATTCCCACTCATTTCAATTACATTAAGTTATGATATGCTAATTGGCTTGTATGAGTATGAGGCCTCTCGGGGTCTTATACACCTTGTTAAATCAAGGGGGTACCCCTGGGTCATGACAAATATGGTAATCAGAGCACAAGGTTTAGAATGGTTCTAGGATATCGCAAACCACGTCTAGTACAGTCTTGTTCATAGGCGTGAAGCGCGCCACATTTATGAATTAGAGGATATTAGATGTTTAGTAAATTCCACATCTTAACTTTTTTAATTCGTTCCATGAAGTTTAACTCTATAAGTCTTTCTCCTAATTCGTGCCCGATGGATTTCAAGATATGACAACTAGAAGGGCTTGTTGTAGAACGTTTAAGGAATGCAATGTTAAGTAAGATGTTCCTCCCCAAGCTCCTTCTCAAGCTTCGATTGACCCGTTGAATGATAATGTGACAAATGCAGAGTTTAGGTCAGCATTCCAAGTTTTGGTTCAAGCCGTGACGGCACAAGTGAACAGAGAGGTGGTAACTCCCGTGAACCCAAATGTGGGTACGGCAGTGGCAAGAAAGAGGGATTCTGCAAAAATGAACCCTTCCAAATTTAATGAATCCACAGTTGAGGAAGACCCTAGGTACTTTGGTATCATGGGTTTGACTCCGTTAGAGAAGGAGGAACTAGACACTTACCAACTCAAAGGGGTTGCTTAGATTTGGTTTAATTAGTGGAAAGAAGCAAGGTGGGTGGAAGCGGGTCCCATAGAATGGGAAAGGTTCAAAAGTGCTTTTCTTGAAAGATTCTTCCCTCTATAGATGAGGGAGGCCAAGGTATTTGAGTTCATCAACCTTAGGCCAGTAAATATGTGAGTAAGGGAATATTATTTCAATTTCACTCAACTATCCAAGTATGCTCCTTCCATTTTGGGCGATCGTAAGGCCAGGATGAGTAAGTTTTTGTTGGGAGTGTCCAACATGGTAGTCAATGAGTTCTGCATGGGTATGCTTATACATGACATGGATATTTCTCACCTTATGGTGCATACCGAGCAAATTGAGGAAGAATTGCTCAAGGAAAGCTCTAGAGAGGAAAAGAGAGCAAGAGTCGATAATGGTAACTATCATATTCTAGGTCCGGTGGACAGGGTCGTTCAATGTTTCGATAAAAGTTCTCTGGGAAAGGTTCATAAAGTTCTCATCCAAGGCCTACTAATGAAAGGATATCTAACCCAAAACCTCAAGGAGATGGTAATAGGCCTTCTATGCCTACTTGTGCTAAATGTGGGAGACATCGTGAAAGGAAGTGTCTAGCGACTTCTAATGCTTTCTTTGGATGTGTCAAAATGAATCACAAAATAAGGAATTGTCCTTCGGTTGCTTAGAATGATGGATATTGTTTTCATAGATCTCAACCCTACCCTTCATCCGGTACGAGTGGGTCGGGTGGGAATGCTCTTAAGAAAAACCATTTTTATTCTCTCAAAACTAGAGGTGATCAATAGAGTTCCCCGAATGCGGTGACTAGTATGTTAAAAGTTTTCCATATACATGTGTATTCTTTACTTGATCCGCGTGTGACATTGACATTTGTGACTCCTTTTGTAGCTATGATATTTGATATGTTTCCCGATGTATTTTTAGAACCTTTTTATGTCTCTACCCCTGTTGGTGATTCTATGGTGGCTAAGAGGGTTTATAGAAGATGTAATGTTTCCTTGTCCCTTAGAGTTACCTTGGTTGATTTGATAGAGCTTGACATGACATATTTTAATGTTATCTTGTGTATGGATTGGTTGCACTCCTGTTACTCCTCTATTGATTGTCGATCTAGAGTAGTCAAATTTAAGTTTCCAAATGAGCCTATCCTTGAGTGGAAGGGGGGAAATTCTATCCCTAGAGTTCAATTTGTTTCTTACCTAAATCTAGAAAAATGATCTCGAAGGGTTGTGTTTACCATATAGTGAGGGTGAGGGATGTGGAGTCCGAAACTCCTATTCTTGAGTCAGTCCCTATTGTAAAGTGTTTTCGGATGTTTTCCTTGATGATTTACTCGGTGTTCCTCCCAGAAGGGAAATAGTCTTTCGGATCAACCCTCTCCCCGATACCCAACCTATCATTATTCCTCCCTATAGAATGGCTCCGATGGAACTTAAGGAGTTGAAGGAACAATTAATGGACTTATTGGATAAGGGTTTCATTCGATCAAGTATTTCTCCATGGGGTACTCCAGTGTTGTTTGTTAAGAACAAAGATGGTTCACTCTGTAAGTGTATTTGTTACCACCAATCGAACAGAGTGACCATCAAGAACAAATATCCTCTTACGAAAAAAGATTACTTGTTTTATCAACTTTAAGGAGTAAGTTATTTCTCTAAAATTGATCTCCGGTCGAGTTATCACAAATTGAGGGTGAAAGAGGAAGATATTCCGAAAATGGCTTTTACAACCCTATATGGTCATTATGAGTTTTCAGTGATGTCCTTTGGTTTGACTAATGCCCCGGTGGCATTTATGGATTTCATGAATAGGGTGTTCAGAAAATACCTTGATATGTCTGTAATTGTGTTCATCAATGATATTTTTATCTATTCAAGAAGTTAGTGTGAGCATATTGATGATTTGAGGATTGTATTGCCAATTCTCAAGAACCAACAAATTTATGAAAAGTTTAGTATATCTGACTTTTGGTTGAGGTTCGTAGCTCTTCTTGGCCATATAGTTTCAAGCAAGGGTATTGAGGCAGGTCCAAAGAAGACTGAAGCAGTCTATAGTTGGCCTAGACCTCTATCACTAGAAGATGGTAGAAGTTTCTTGGGTTTGGCCGGCTATTATAGAAGGTTTGTTGAGGGGTTCTTCTCCATTGCTTCTGCTTTGACGGCTTTGACTCAAAAGAAGGCCAAGTTCATATGGTTCGAAGCTTGTGAGGAAAGTTTCCAAGAGTTGAAAGATAGACTTACTTCCACTCTGGTGTTGACCTTACCAGAAGGTACGAATGGCATTGTGGTATATTGTGATGCCTCAAGAGTTGGATTGGGATGTGCGCTTATGCAAATGGTAAGGTGATTGCCTATTCTTCAAGGACACTAAAGGTTCATGAGAAGAACTATCCTACCCACGATCTAGAGTTAGTGGAGGTTGTATTTTCCTTAAAGATTTGGAGGCATTATTTATATGGTGACAAGGTGGATATTTTCACTGATCACAAGAGCTTGCAATATGTGTTTACCAAAAAAGATGTAAGTCTTTGCAAAAGAAGGTGGGTTTAATTATTGAAGGATTATGATATCAGTGTCCTCTATCACCACGAAAAAGCTAACATGGTGGCAGATACCCTTAGCCGGTTATTCATGGGTAGTGTTACACATGTTGACGATGAAAGAAAAGTATTGCTTCGAGTTGTTCATAGGTTGGCCCGATTGGGACTTCAACTAATAGATTCCATTAAGGGTGGTATTATTGTCCATAATGGTTTCGAATTGACTATCGTGTCCTGATGTTAAAGCAAAGCAATGTATTGATCCGACCTTAGTAGAATTGAAAGAGGCAGTTCTAAAGAAGTGTAGAGGCTTTCTTCCAAAGGGGATATGGTGTCGTAAGGTACCAATGTTTTTTTGTGTGTTCTGAATGTTGATGATTTGAGGGAACAAATCTTCTTAGGAGCCCATAGTTCTCGGTATTCTATTCACTAGGTTGCCATCAAGATGTACCCTAATTTGCGGGAGATTTATTAGTGGAATGGGATGAAGAAGGATATTGTAGGATTTGTGGCTAAGTATCCTCATTGCAAACAATTCAAGGTTAAGCATCAGAGATCGGGAGGTTTATCCCAAGATAATAGAATTCCTACTTGGAAGTGGGAAGATGTGAATATTGAATTGAATAGTAGGGTTGCCACATACTCGATACCAAAATGATTCAATTTGGGTTATAGTAGACCGAATGACGAAGTCTGGCAATTTTATTCTTGTCACGGTTTCCTATGGTAAGGTTGCATGGAGTGCCCTTGTCGATTATCTCCGATAGAGGTACTCAATTTACTTCACAGTTTTGGAAGTCCTTTCAAAAGGTCTTGGCATTAAATTTCATCTTTATACAACTTTTCACCCACAAACCGATGGGCAAGTAGAAAGAACAATCCAAACATTGGAAGACATGTTGAGGGACTGCGTAATTGATTTCAAGGGAAAATGGGATAACCATTTTCCTTTGATAAAATTTTCCTATAATAATAGCTACCATTAGAATATTGGTATGGCTCCATTTGAGACTCTTTATGGTAGGAGGTGTATATCTCCTATATAATGGTTTGCAGTGGGTGAGGTTGCTTTGATAAGGACCTGAGTTAGTTCATGATGCTATTGAGAAGGTTTAACTCATTAGAGAGAGGTTAAGAACATCCCAAAGTCGACAAACCTCTTATGCTGATGTTAGAAGAAGAGACCTTGAATTTCATTTGAATGATTGGGTTTACTTGAAAATCTCACCCATGAAGGGTGTAATGAAGTTTGGAAACAAAGGGAAACATAGTCCCCGTTTTATAGGCCCATATCAAGTTTTGAGGTTGCATCTGTCCATGCGGTTTTTCGTGTCTCTATGTTGAAAAAGTGTGTTGGAGACTCGGCATCCATAATTCCCGTACAAGTGTTAGAAATGAAAGAGAATCTTTCTTATGAAGAAGTTCTGGTTGAGATCTTAGACCGGCAAGTTAAGAGATTGAGGAATAAAAAGGTTGCTTCCGTTAAGGTGTTGTGGAGAAACCACCTAGTTGAGGGTGTTATTTTGGAGGCCGAGGCCAATACGATGTCCTGATATCCTCACCTTTTTCCTCCTATTCTAGCTTGAGGTAATGAGTTCCTCTTAATTTTCTTATGTTTGAAGTCATGTGTGTTTTATGTGTTTCCGTGATTTCCTTATATTTTCATGTTCATGAAAAAGCTTAAGCTTTTGAAGGAAAATTGCTTTTGTAAATTATTTTCCTCACGTTGTTGAGTAGTGAGTATGTGTTGCTTGTACACTTCATGAGATGAGTTGCAAAACATGCCTTGATTTGGAGTGGAGATCCCCTCCTTGAATTTGTGCTTTTTGGGATTGAATTGCATATGAGCTCCATGAGATCGTGTTGAGCATTTTTTTTGAGTTTGGAGAAGGTAGTTCCTCCTTAAGTGTAAGAAATATAAAAAATTCATGCAAATTGGGTTCTTAGATATAGTTCTTTAGTCAAAAGCACCATAAAACCACGAATAAGTTGGAGATGAGGGTGATGAGTTGGGATCCTTTATGTTTCGGAGTCAATTGATCCCTGATGAGTCCACAAATTGGAATCATTTAGGGCTTTATTTTAATATATATAGTGTCCTCAAATTCTTATTTAGTCTAAATATCTGATGAAAACACTTAAGTTTCAAGTATTTGAAGTTTTAGAGGAAGCATGGACACTTAGGCGCAAAAAGGAACAAAAAGACTGAAAATAATGAAGAAGATGAAGCCTAAGCATCGCCAAGCATGCTTGGCAATATACCGAAGGGACGCACTCTGCCCTTTGCTCCAGTACGCGATGCCCTGAATGAGAAGGATAAAAAAGGTGATGAAAGGAGTAGTCGACGTTTTGCCGATAAGTTCCGCGAAGCAGAAGTATACCGTCCAATGATCCAGAACACACAGATGCTGAAGTCAAAGCACCAACGACGATGAACTAGAAGAAAGGCAAATCGCCGAGTCATTTGGCGTTCGCGACTAACCTCGTCGAGCGATCCGCCAACACTATTTTTTGAAGTCTATAAATATTAAACTCTTTACTAGTTTTTGTGTGGAACATTAGAGTCTGAACAATATTATAATTTTTACTTTAGCCTTCATATTTTCTTTCAAGTTTGGAGAGGGTTTTTGGGAGACTTGAAGAGAGAAGGAGTTCATCTTCCCCAAATTGGAAGTGGATCTCTCCATTCTTCTTTCTTTGCTTAAATAAAGGTTTAATTTCTTATAGCCATTTGATTTCTTTATTATTTTAGATATAATTTTTTATTTCTTGATGTGTGGCTAATAAACCCCATTCTTGGGGTGTTATTTAGCAAATATGTGTTGATATTATTGTTGGGTCATGCTTGGTGATAGGTTAGATGCATTTTAATGGTGATCTCACCTAGTGATTGTGGTTCAGTTTAATGGGTTTGTAGTTGCAAATACAAAACTACCCATGTGTTTTCGGCTTCCGAGAGAGAGAGGTCGCGAAACCAAGACCGCTAGACTGATGGCATAAGGAGTGGGTCGACATGACGTTCAGCCTGAGAGGGTGAGCCCTAGTCTCATAGCCTAACACTCAGCTCCAGAGAGTGAGTGGGGTAAGGCGTAGGCTGGCCTTCATGTGGCAAATGGGTGTCTAAGAGGAACACATT
This sequence comes from Solanum chiquidenum, assembly GCA_029582725.1. Classification (NCBI taxonomy): domain Eukaryota; kingdom Viridiplantae; phylum Streptophyta; class Magnoliopsida; order Solanales; family Solanaceae; genus Solanum; species Solanum chiquidenum. The sequence goes on from JAJOOS010027544.1 coordinate 7,721, forward strand.
TGAGACTGGGTAAGTTGCCCGAGAGGGAACTTATTTCCATCTAAAGCTTAGCCTAGTCACTACTATCTTGCAAATTTCCTATCGAAAGCATATACCCAACGATTTATCTCAATATATATTGCGTTCACACCCCAAGAACTTCTCCCAATACTTGAATTTTCTCTTTATTTTTGTTGTTTTAGCTATACTTGTGACAAAACCCCCTTTGATATTTTATACTTTTGTGTCACCCATTTGAATTTACTTTGTTTCTATTCGATGATTTCTCACACTACAACTAACTACAACAAAATTCTAGCCTAACTACTATTTTCACTACCACTCCCTTTGGACACAATCCCAACCCTTGGTTGGGTTACTATATTATCAACGATCGTAGACATTTGACCCGTAGGTTAGTGTGGTTGGTCACGAGAAGCATCAAAATGGCGCCACTGCCGGGGAGTGATGTCACGTGAAGAGGTAGTTTCCTAGAGTTTTTGTTCTTTTTAGTGTAGTTTTTACTAATTTTACTTTTAGTTTTGTTTTTATTGCTAGTTGTTTGTGTGTCCAGGTACCTTAGCATTGATGAGGGAAGGGTTGGCAAGTCGGTTGAGATAAATCAAGGAGTCGAGGGTGACTCCAAGTTAAAGGCGCTGGTATCTCAACTGAACAACTTGGCAACCAAAATAAAGGAGGTGAAAAACCAGTGCAAATTCCAAGGGAAGCATCAACTTCTTAATGAGCAAGAAAGATCTAGAAATGATGAGAAAAAGTGTATCGATGGTACACTATTGATCATTATCCAAAAGCTTCATGAGCAAGATATAATGCTAGAGGCGATGGAGGAGAGCATAGAGGTGTTGAATATAATGATTGGTTCTCACTCGAGATCAATCAAGGTGATTGAAGACCTATTGGACCACGCACTACCGCATCTCTGCCCTAGCAGTGAAGGAGGGTTGCCTAATGGTGTTAGGTCAAACCCCAATGATGAAGCTTGACTGATAGCTCACATCGAGCCATGACGTTAAATAAGGCACTTCTTGGGAGGCAACCTAAGGTCGTAAAAATTTAGGATTCTACTTTTATAAATAATCGTGTGTTGATGTTGCAGATAAACTGAGGAAAGTGTGGAAAATCTCTAGTTAGAGAGAAGAAAGTCTATTCCATGAGTCGCTAAACAGGTCGGTAAGCCCGATTGGATCCATCGTTTGGCACAATACAAGAGTTGTACAGAGACTGTAAAACTCGGTGAACTCGAAAAGTAGCTCGATGCATCACCAACCTACTTGGCGATCTAGATGCAGACCGCCGATCTTACGCCCAAAAAATTGAATATTTTGAAGAAAGGGCGGAATAAATGACCACTCAGCGGACCGCTCAGTGGGTCATCAAGTTGACTAACATCACCGAATAGACAAGAACTGAACGGTTATAAAGTGCTACAAATCTCAGAATTTTTAAATTTTCCCACTTTCCCTCCTTTTAAACTTCTCAACTTCACTTAAAAGTAATACTTTGTAGATTATTGCTTGCCTTTAGTAGTGTAGTCGATAATTATTGCTTGGGGTTGGATTCCTTTGCTGCCTAGCATTTCAAAAACAATTTTATCGGCATTAAAGGTTAGTCTCTAAAACCCCAAATTTATTTATTTTAAAAACTTTTGAACTCTTTTGCAATTGTAGTATCAAGTTAACCTGTGCTGGGCCTCTATGATAGTCATAGGTTGTCGTGATACTCTTTTCAAGTCGAAACCTTTGCCTAAATTATCTTAATAATCGAATGCTTTAGTATTTGCGTTATGATTTTGAATAAACTCGAAATGGGTGTTGCATACTCGTTGTTAGGTTGATTGGGTGAAGTCTAAGTATCCCACATTTGTGCTAAATAACGAAAATTGCTCAATGAGGGAAAGGGTGACAACATTCTTAAGGGTAATCGTAGTTAAATGGCCAAAGTTGGCAACACCGGAAGAAGTCTGAGTAGTCCGGGGTGATGGAAAGTATGGGTCTTGTGTAAATTTCGTGTATGCATGCTTTGATTGCGTTATCAGGGGTTGTGGGGTTGAATTTGAAAGAAATGGGTGATGAGTCCACAATTTGGACTCATTTAGGGCTTTATTTTAATAGAAATAGTGTCCTCAAATGCTTATTTTGTCTCAATATCTGATGAAAATTATTAAGTTTCAGGTATTCGAAGTTTTAGCGGAAGAATGGACACTTAGGCGCAAATAGGAATAGAAATGCTGGAGAGAACGTAAAAACTGAAGCCCGAGCTTTGCCAATCACTCTTGGAAAATCGCTGAAGGGAAGCACTCCGCCATTTGTTCCAGTATGTGAAGCCCTGAAGGAAGTGGATCAAAAAGGTGATGAAAGGAGCAGTCAGCGCTTTGTCGAAAAGTTTCGCAAAGTAATGCCATACTGTCCAATGGGCCAGAACACAAGCATGCTGAAGGCAAATCACAAAAGGCGATGAACCAGAAGAAGGGCGATTCGCTGAGTCATTCGGCGATCGCGACTAACCTCGCCGAACGGTCCGCCGCAGCACTAAATATGAAAACTATAAATACTAGCCTTAGTTACTATTTTTAAGCGTCCGAATATTATTGTTAATTTTCACTTTTAGAACATCAGTTTTAGTATTTTTCTCTCAAGTTTGGAGAGGGTTTTGTGGGAGACTCGAAGAAAGGAGTTCATATTCCCCAAGTTGGAAGTGGGTGTTCTCTATTCTTCTTCCTTTGCTTAAATTAAGGTTTAATTTCTTATGCCCATTTGATTTCATTATCATTTTAGGTGTATTTTGTTATTCCTTGATGTGTGGCTAAAAAGCCCCATTCTTAGGGTGTAATTTAGCAAATATGTCTTGATATTTTTGTTGGTTCTTGCTTGCTGATAGGTTAGATGTATTTTAATTGTGATTTCACCTAGTGGTAGTGATTTAATTTAATGGGTTTGTAGTTGAAAATACAAAGCCACCCATGTGTTTCCGGCTTGCCTGAGAGGGAAGTCGCGAAACCAAGACCGCTAGACTAATGGCCTAAGGAGTGGGTCGACATGAGGTTCAGCTCTAGAGGGTATGCTCTAGTCCCATATCCTAACATTCAGTTCGAGAGAGTGAGTGGCGTAAGGCGTAGGCTGGACTTCATGCGGCAAATGGTTGTCCAAGAGGAACCCATTTGAAACGGGGTAAGTTGCCCAAGAGGAAACTTATTTCCATCTAAAGCTTAGCCTAGTCACTGTTATCTTACAAATTTCCTATCAAAAGCATGTACCCAACTATTTATCTCCACTTGTATTGTGGTCACACCCTAAGAATTTCCCCATACTTGATTTTCTTGTTATTTTTGTTGTTTTTACTATACTTGTGACAAAAACCCCATCGATATTTGACACTTTTGCATCACCCCATTGAATTTACAATGTTTTTATTCGCAAATCTCTTTAGCTACGACTAATTAGAATGAAAATCTAATTAACGACTATTTTCACCACCACTCCCTTGGGACACGACCCCAACCCTTGGTTGGGTTACTATATTATCAATGATCGTAAACACTCTAATCGTAGTTAGTGTCGTTGATCATGATAAGCATCAATGGGTTGAAAATAGACACGTTGGGTAATTTGGTCAGCTGAATCGAGTTCGCTGAACTGCTCTGTGATTTGCCTAACATCCCCATTTCACCTTTAATTGAATGTTGCATGTATTGATTGATCTGTTACTTTTGGCGGTAAGTCTGATGTCGCCAAACACACTCGGCGACTTGCCAAAAGCCTCCTTATCTACCCCTTTGTCTGCACCCTTATACCATCTATGCATCATTTTCAGCGAAGCACTTAAATGGATGTGCACTTCACCAACTGTTTTGGTGAAGCAATTTTACACACCCATGACTCCCCTACCCCTGCTTAAATATCGTCTAACTTTGGCTCAAAGTCTTTTACATAAATAGCTAGACCAAAGTTCGTAGGGAGAGATATGCCACCCCAACATTTAAGAGAAAGAGATTTCAAAAGAGACGAAAAGATAGTAGAATTGGCAAAAGAGAGAAGAGAAAGTAAGAAAACAAGCTCCAGCAGAAGGGTCCCCATTGATCCCACTATTCCTTCATGGAAACGCAGAGTCTACACGGCTATAAACTCCTTTTTGGCGAGCCATGACGGGGACAAAATGGTTGTTGCTAACATTGCTGCAGAAGCTAAGGCAAATGAACACAATGAGAACCAGAATGACAACCCAGGTACTATTGTCGAATTTCAGGCTAATGCATCGGGCAACAATCCCCCGACAGATGGAGCAAGCGTGTAGACAGGATCCCCTCTTTACCTCTTTCTCTATTCTTCCTTTACTTTAACTGTTGGATACTTATAAATTGCATTTGAGGACAAACGCCTTTTATTGTGGTGGGGTGAGACCCACATTTGTTTGCTTGCTATGGATATTTGTGTTTTGGTGTACATTTGGGTTGTCTGTCCCTTTTAATTTTAGCTTATACTGCTTTTCGTGGATGCTTGAGCTTATGGCTCCTTTATGTTTTTAATTTGCGAAAAGAATTTGACCTTCCGAAAAATTTTCATTTTTTGAAATTTTTTGCCACCTCTCGTGTTGAAAGTTGTTCTCATACAAATTCGAGTCTTGGTTCCCCTCAAATACCGATTACTTGATTAGTGCTCTTAATCGAACAAACATGAATGTGCGGCTACAACGATACCTAATGAAGTTGCATAAACAATATGTGAACTCTTTGCATCTCGTTGTGATTAGCCATGTATCAAATTGATTCTCTTGTAATGACCGTTGCACACTAGCGAAAGTGTATAGTCTTGTTTGACTTAAGTGTCAATGCCATGTGTGATGAGCTTACTTTGAACCTTGCATGAATAAACCTAGAATTTTCCCCGTTAGTCTTATTGATTTAGTAAGCTGTGCTCTTGAGATGATCTTAGGCAACTTTTGAAGAGTGTGAGCCAATTTGACATATACCTCTTTTGTGGCCTACCTGTGAGCGTGTGAAAGTTTCTTGAACACCCTTTCAGCCTTACCTTTCTTTGAAAGAACCTTGATGAACCCTAGACCTTACTTGACCCACTACCTATAATCCTCTTGATTTGTGGTTTAGTGAATAGCCAAGTTGGGGGTGTGGTGAAAAAGGAAAAGGAGAAGTCAAGAAGTGCAAGAAAAGTCTCCATTAACCCATGGTGTTGCGGAAAAATGGAAACCCTCCATATAAAAGAAAGAAAAGAAAAAGAAAAGAAAATAATGAAAAAGAAAAGTTGTGGAATAACAGTACAAAAGAAATTCGGTTTCCAAGAAATCCATGGAGATGAATAAAAAGATGACTTAGAAGCACTAGAAAAAGAATTGATTAAGGAAAAGAAGGGGATGCCTTGAGAATACCACATCTCATGAGGAAAAAGTCACTGAGCGTAAATGACCATAACTTTGCACTCATCCCCATTACAAGACTTAGAAAGACCTTTTTGATCTTGAGTGAGCCTAAACGAAGATCGATTGGAAAATAAGGCCAAGCCTATGGGTGAAAACATGCATTGTGTTCCTCTTTTTGAGTGTGAGCGTTGCATCTGATTCCTGATCTTGAATTTATTAACCTCTGTGTGTGAATATGGAATCATTCTTTATGTGAGGGCATTTAGATACTTTTTGTTGAGCTTGAACTTGCGCAAGTAGCAAATATTGCGAGCATGAGAATATTTGTTAATGGTGTGTCAAAACTTGAATCTTTGCGTACACAATTGATCTCTGCATGAGTAATTTGAGACTTGTTGTGTATGTTCATGATTTAGTCTTGTGTAGCACTATTTGAGACATCCTATTTGAACTGCTGAACTTAAGTTTTACTTTAGGACAAGAAAAAATTTAAGTTGGGGGTGTTGATAAGTCCACAAATTGGTCTCATTTCGGGCTTTATTTTAATAGAAATAGTGTCCACAAATGCTTATTTAGTCTAAATATCTGATGAAACCACTTAAGTTTCAGGTATTTGAAGTTTTAGAGGAAGCATGGACACTTAGGCACAAAAAGGAACAAAAAGGCAGAAAAGAATGAAGAAGATGAAGCCTGAGCATCGCCAAACATGCTTGGCGATTTGCCAAAGGGACGCACTCCGCCCTTTGTTCCAGTACGTGAAGATTTGAAGGAGAAGGATTAAAAAGGCGATGAAAGGAGCGGTCGAATTTTCGCTGATCAGTTTCGCGAAGCAGAAGTATACCGCCCAGTGATCCAGAACACACAGATGCTGAAGGCAAAGCATAAATGACGATGAACTAGAAAAAGAGCAAATCGCCGAGTCATTCGGCGTTCACGACTAACCTCGACGTGAGATCCGCCAACACTATTTTCTGAAGTCTATAAATACTAAAATTCTTTACTAGTTTTTGTGCGGAACATTAGAGTTTGAAAAATATTATAACTTTTACTCTAGCTTCCATATTTTCTCTCAAGTTTGGAGAGGGTTTTTGGGAGACTTGAAGAGAGAAGGAGTTCATCTTCCCCAAATTGGAAGTGGGTCTTCTCCATTCTTCTTCCTTTACTTAACTCAAGGTTTAATTCCTTATACCCATTTGATTTCTCTATCATTTTAGGTATAATTTCTTATTTCTTGATGTGTGGCTAAAAATCCCCATTCTTGGGGTGTGATTTAGCAAATATGTGTTGATATTATTGTTGGGTCTTGCTTGGCCATAGGTTAGATGCATTTTAATGGTGATTTCACCTAGTGGTTGTGGTTCAATTTAATGGGTTTTTAGTTGCAAATAAAAAACCACCCATGTATTTTCGGCTTGCTAGAGAGAGAGGTCGCGAAACCCAAACCGCTAGACTGATGGCCTAAGGAGTGGGTCGACATGAGGTTCAGCCCGAGAGGGTGAGCCCTAGTCCCATATCCTAACACTCAGCTCGAGAGAGTTAGTGGGGTAAGGCATAGGCTGGCCTTCATGCGACAAATGGGTGTCCGAGAGGAACCCATTTGAAACGGGGTAAGTTGCCCGAGAGGGAACTTATTTCCATCTAAAGCTTAACCTAGTGACTATTATCTTGCAAATTTTATATCGAAAGCATGTACCCAACGATTTATATCAATAGATATTGCGGTCACACCCCAAGAACTTCTCCCCGTACTTGAATTTTCTCTTTATTTTTGTTGTTTTAGCTATACTTTTGACAAAACCCCTTTGATATTTGACACTTTTGTGTCACCCACTTGAATTTACTTTGTTTCTATTCGATAATTTCTCAAACTACAGCTAACTAGAACAAAATTCTAGCCTAACTACTATTTTCACTACCACTCCCTTGGGACACCACCCCAACCCTTGGTTGGGTTACTATGTTGTCATCTATCGTAGACACTCGAACCATAGCTTAGTTTCGTTGGTCACGATAAACATCAATCCCATGATCAAGTCCTAACTATAAATATCTTAAAATAGGAAGAGAAATCATTTGTCTTCGAGGAAAAGCCCCTCTCTTTAGAGTCAAGTGACTTTATAGCCTTCTCCGTCGTTGCGGAGTTCTTCTGCTCTAATCTGCAAAATCGAAGGTCAGCTGACTGTGGAGTTAGTATTGATTCATGCAAAGATACTCCTTTGAAGCTGTAGTAAGGAATTTTCCACCTCATCACCCCGAAGGGCAGTGCCACTGTTGTTTTGCATGCCTAGAGAGATACTCCAAAAGTACCGACACTTAATCATAACAAAGATCAATAACAAGGCAGGATCCAAGCGGTAGATTTCCCAGTGAGGTCAACTCAAGGAAGATTCAAGGGGCGTTTAACCCCTTGACTGTAAGGAGAGGGGGCCTTAGGAGAATCCCTTCGCTACACTCGACTTAAGGGTACATACGAACTCACTCATAAGGAAACACATTAAGTAGGTCTTTCTAGCCTTTCAAGTACTTGCGAAGATTTAATTGAAAGCCATTTTCAGGCAAATACGGTACCACTCTCTCCTTAAATTGGATATTGGACCTTGTTATCGAATAGGTTAGGGATCGAGGCAGGGGAAAAACTGAAGATTTTGCATGGTACTTTTATCAATCTGATTTATTTTATACCTTTCGTTCAATGAGAAAATGGGTCAAATTCTACAGGGTGGAATTGCGTAATACGGCTTTTAACTAGCTTACTGAATCGATTTAAACTAGTAAATATAGAATGTTTTTGTTGGCAGTGAGTAAATCTTTGATTCAGAGGGTGGAAGATGGGGTAGAGCATGTTCTATTTTTTGGAATCTTTCAAGATGAAAATAGAGGTATTCGCTTAACTTCCTCTATGCGGTTGCATACAACTTTTCTTGAGTAAGAAGTAGGCCATTCCATATAGGCTGTTTTTGCTATTACTAAAGCTTTTAATAAAAAGACCTTTCCTTTATGATATTGATCTTTATGATATTAAGGATTTTTCCAATCATTAGAGTGGTGTCATCCCCTTTCATTCATGTCTGATGGATAAAAGCCCTTGGGCCTTCGTTCATTTTGTTTAAGAAGGCTGCGACATATACAACATATTTCCATAGACTTTTTCTTGCCTGAATGAAAATTCAATATATGAATAGTCATTCCCTCACAAATTCTTTATTTGAATATCTTTGCTTTGTTCGGTCTATAGATATAGATTAAATTTCTTATCTTGGCTCCATCCCTATTGGAGTTGTCGTTTCCTCCTTAATTGTGTGCATTTTGATATGTTGCATGCATGATGGGTGGCTAGTGTAGACTTTTTGTATAAAAAGGTGCTTAGAATCTCATTGGAGGATGAATGATCCCAAGGGGGAGATAATGTAACACCCTGGATTCAAAAGAGGAAAAAATTGCAGCTTTTGGAGAATTGGAGGGGCCATCCGCGAAGGCAAACCATGGCCCGTGCGTCGAGCCATAGACTGTAGGCAGATCCGTCGAAGAGGCCACAAATTTTGTGTCCAGACACACATCACGGATGGACCTACGGACCGTAGGAGGGTCCACAGTCCGTGGTCCAGTGGTGCGTCAGTCTGGCCAAACTCTCTGATAAGGAACCACGGCTGACAAGGACGAACCGTAGATCAATCATTGGTCAAGTTCCGTGGGTCAAGAGCGGGCAGTTATTTTAGGGAATTAAGGGTCTTTTATGGTTTTAATTAAATAAATGTGGTGTCATTTTCCCCAAACCTAGACCACTAATTGAAGCATTTTAGACCCCTAAACTCACCCAATTACGTCATTCTCTCAATTCCAAAAAGAAAACCCAAATCCCCTCCCAAATATTCTCTCTCTAGAAGGTAGAAGAAGAAGAAGGAGATTGAATCTAGGTCAAGATCAAGTCTCCCAATCTACATTTTTTGTCGGATATTGTGATTAAGGTATGACGGATTTTCATCCATGGGATCCTTCATCCCATTGAGTCCCCTAGAATTCCACAAATTGAAGAAGAATTTCCTCAATTCTACTTAGGGTTTCTTCCATTGTTGTGGGTTATGATGACTGTTGATCCAATTAAGTGAATTATCATTGTGTTTGATTTCTTTGATAGAATTGCATGTATTTACGATGAAATTACATGTACCCATGCCTATCAAATGACTTTAGGGCTTAATTGATATAGTTGGGTTTGATGCCATGTGAGGGAAACTCTATGGGTTAGATATATCCTTATAGGTTTGATGAATCATGACTAGAATTGCTTGAGATTGAAGAATACATTATGAATATGATGTTAATTGCTTGATAGTAAATCATAAATGATGATCATGAGATGTATTTCTTTGAAACTAAAGCCCAGACTATGAATTGTTGAAGTTGTAGTATGGAAAAGATACTTCCTCTAATGAATTGGTAAGCAAGGTTGTATGAATGTGAAAGGTCTACTAACGTGAATGATTCTAGGTTGAAATGATTGCTCACCTAAAATGAATTAAGACTAAAATGCTTAATGAATGATGAGGCTAAAGGCGGTTACCCTTGACCTCCATATCAATGGATATGAGGTGATTCCCTTACTCCTTAGAATTGAACAATTACTGTGTCATATGATGTGATTGTGGAGGCGAGTACCCGTTTCATATGTTTTTGATTATGGAGGCGAGTACCCACAAATTTTAAAGTATGTAAGGTAAGAGGCAAATACCTATTAGCCTTTATAAGCTAGGCATTGAGGCGAATTCCTATGTCTTAAAAAGTAAGTATGATTATTCTGATTATGGTATGATGTTGACTTGTTTGGAATTCTTCTAGATATGCCTTCCATGATGTAAGTTTGACCAAAGGCAGATGACCTAAGTCTTGGCTAAGGTTAAGTGAGGTTACATAAGGGAGTATTCCTCTTTCATTTTGATGCTTATTATGTCTAAATTATGTTTATGTCATATGGCTTATGTTGACTAATGTTTTTGTTGTATTGTGTATGCTAGCCATCATATTTAGTACTTGATTGTACTGAGAAGTTTTAAATTCCCACTCATTTTAATTACCTTATGTTATGATATGATAAGTATCTTGTATGAGGCCTCCCGAGGTCTTATACTGTAACAACCTGGAAACTAGTAGGCTTAACTAGAGCTTGTTGTAAAGGTTAGAGTCGTAAAATTTGTCTCTCGAACTTAGAATGAAGGGTTCAGGGGTTAAACTTCAAGGTACGACCCCCCAAGGACAAACCAAGGGTTTTTGAGGAGGACCCTAAAGTTCACCCTCAAAACTGCCCAAATAGTGACCCACGGAGGGACCTACGCCTTGTAGGGTGGTCCACTCTCCGTTGGAGATGGTTGTGGGTTAAAGGAAAAAATGAGGGGCAGCAGAACCCCAACCCATGCCCAACCAGTACGGGCAATGGGTCAGTCAACACTCTGTATGTTGGGGTCGGGAATAAGGCCTCTAATTTGGTCCTAGGTCGGCCTAATGTAGGTGTAGTTTTGGGAATTCCTAATTTAATTTAGTTAGTCTGAAGTAAGGTCATTTTAAATTCTTTTACTTGACATATGTAAGTGTTTTTAAGTCATTAACCAACGTATTCACTTCATAAAATTCCAAAACCCAAATCCATAACCAACTTTCCCCAAATAAACTTTGTCTAGAACTCCAAGGAATAAGAAGAAGAAATGTGAAGCTAGGGTTGAAGAATCAAGCTTTTCTCCCCAAATTCATGGTAAATCTTCAATAAAGTATGGTAGCTCTTCATCTATGGGTAGAAAACCCAAAATTAGGGTTTGACTTCAATCTCATGGATTCCTTTCAAATTCATTTTAAACGATTGAATTATATTTGTTTATGGATATATTGATTAATTTATATGCTAAGTTAGATTCCCCAAGAATCCATGAAATACCCTATTTTCTCATATTGGATCTTAAAGTGTGGGTATTGATAGATGCAAGTAGAATGTTATAGAATTATGAATGTTATGAATTGATTACTTGAATTATGTTATCATCCATGTATAATGTACTAATTCTAGATGTGTTGGTGAATTATGATCCGTGGTCCTTGAAGGCAAAGTTATGAGAACTATGTATGATTATGATATTTATGTATATGCTCTATAAATACTTTGAGAGTAGTGTTATTATGATTATGATGTAATTGTGGTGTTATTGAAAGGCTATTTTCACATACACACACTTATGAATGAAGTATGAATGAAGTTTCTATTATTATGATAATAAAGATGTGCTGATTGAAAGGCTATGCTCAATTATACACTTGTGAATGATAATGACATTTTGTGAAAGGTTTTTTTGCAATATGGGGATTCTTAGGTTGAAAGGCTATTCTCACATATTGAATCTATGAGCTATCTTATGAATGATGTTGGGGTGAGATGGATATTGATTGAGATGGAAACTCAAATGTGAGTTGATGCGGGGTTTCTAGTAATAATCTCTTGAGATGGATGCCCATACGTGAGTTTAGGCAGGGTATCCAGTAGAAATCTCCATAGCCCATTTATCCCAAAATAATAAACTAAAGTAATGAAATGTTAAGTACTCCATGGGGAATAATGCTAAGCACTGAGTGGATATTGAAAGAGATGAAAGCTCATACATGAGTTGAGGCGGTATTAGTAGCAATCTCTTGAGATGGATTCCCATACGTAAGTTGAGGCGGGGTATCTAGTAGCAATATCCTTATCGCATAAACTATGTGCCCTCATAGGTTAATAGCTAGTGGATCCACCTAAGCTAAAAATGTACCGGTTTGATGAGTCCACAGATTGGACTCATTTAGGGCTTAATTAAATAGAAATAGTTTCCTCAAATGCTTATTTTATCTCAATATATGATGAAAATGCTTAAGTTTTAGGTACTTGAAGTTTGAGTGGAAGCTGTAACGACTCGGAAAATGATAGAGTGAAACTAGAGCCTCATATGTGAGTTTGGAGTCGAGAACTTAATGAAATGATTATATTTGAAATGACCCAAAAAGTTCTTAAAAATGTGCTTCGAAAGTTACCGGAAATT
>JAJOOS010027545.1:0-12118 GCA_029582725.1 Solanum chiquidenum
TCCACAATCAGAGAGTGGAGGTTTTCTCCTAAGGGGGAGATGGTGTACTTCGCTATCAGGGTAGATTGTGTGTTCCTGATGTGGGTGAATTGAGACAGCATATTCTTGCAGAGGCCCATAACTCCAGATATTCTATTTATCCAGGTGTCACTAAGATGTACTGCGATCTGTGGGAAGTTTATTGGTGGAATGGTATGCAAAGGCATATAGCAGACTTTGTGGCTAAGTACCCTAATTGCCAGCAAGTCAAGGTAGAACATCAGAAACCAGGAGGTATGACTCAAGAGATTGACATTCCTACTTGCAAGTGGGAAGTGATCAACATGGACTTCATCACAGGTTTACCTCGTACTCGCAAACATCATGACTCCATTTGGGTGATTGTTGATAGAGTTACCAAGTCTTCTCGCTTTTTAGCGGTCAAGACTACAAATTTGGTGGAGGATTACGCCAAGCTTTACATTAATGAGATTGTGAGGTTGCATGGGGTTCCTTTGTATATCATCTCAGATAGAGGTCCTCAGTTTACCTCTCATTTCTACAAGTCATTTCAGAAAGGTCTTGGTACTCAGGTTAACCTCAGCATAACATTTCATCCCCAAACGGATGCTCAGGCAGAGTGTACCATTCAGACCTTAGAGGACATATTGAGAGCTTGTGTGATCAATTTCAAGGGTAGTTAGGATGATCACCTTCCTCTTATCGAGTTCGCCTTTAACAATAGTTATCATTCCAGCATTCAGATGGCTCCTTATGAGGCATTGTATGGGCGTAGATGCAGATCTCCTATTGGTTGGTTTGAAGTAGGTGAAGCATACTTGATAGGGCCAGATGCAGTCCTTTATGCTATGGATAAAGTGCAACTCATTAGAGATAAACTTAAGACAACCTAGAGTCGCCAGAAGTCTTATGCAGATGTAAGGAGAAGGGAACTAGAGTTCCAAGTTGATGATTGGGTTTTCCTAAAAGTGTCACCTATGAAAGGGATGATGAGATTTGGCAAGAAAGGGAAGCTCAGTTCCAGATATGTAAGCCCTTATCGTATCTTGAAAAGGATTGGTAATGTGGTTTATGAGCTAGAGTTGCCAACAGATTTAGCAGCAGTGCATCCAGTCTTTCACATTTCACTATTGAAGAAGTGTGTGGGTGATCTAGCATTTTTGGTGCCATTAGAGAGTGTGGCTGTAAAAGATAGCCTTTCTTATAAGGATGTACCAGTAGAGATTCTTGATCGTTAGGTTAAAAGATTCAGAAACAAGGAAGTCACTTCAGTCAAGGTTTGGTGGAGGAGTCAGTCCGTAGCGGGAGCTACTTGGGAAGCAGAAGCAGCCATGAAAGCCAAGTATCTTCACCTCTTTTCTTCTGAATCCATTCATGCTTGAGGTAATAGTTCCTCTTCAGTTTTTTAGTCATTCATGCATGAAATCAGTCTTTCAGTTTGTACTTGCATTTTCAGCGTATTTGCATGTTTTTGGAACTCAGTTCAGTCAGAAATCAACCTTCAGTGTTTAGTGGTAGGGTTGCAACTCATTCCCTCCATTTCAGCCAGTTTAGTCTTCATTCGAGGATGAATGATCCCAAGGGGGAGATATTGTAACACCTCGAAAACCAGACCTAGAAAAAATTGCAGAAAATTACCTGAACCAGTGAACCACGGCAGGGTTCACGGACCATGATAGGGTCCACGGTCCGTTAACCTACCCGTGGTCCAGACTTGGACTTCACCAGGCCCAGGCGTCAGACCACGGTACCCTTCATGGGTCGTGGTCACAACGACAGGCTGTGGTGGCGTCCGTAGTGTTAGACCAGTAGACCCCTCCCAGCTTGGCCCTAGAACCTCCCAGGTCTAAGTGAAGACCACAGAAACTTTCATGGTCTGTGGTCCTTCACACGGTCTGTGGGATCTTCCATAGAGTTTAACCAGTAGACTCCCAACATGAAGCCTCCAGACCTCAGCCCAAGTGAGGACCACGGGGACCTTCACGACCCGTGTTCCTCCACACAGGCCGTGGTAGTGGCCGTAGTCCAGACCCCCAAGTTTTCAGAACTAAGTCCAGAGAACGACCGACTTCACAGTCCGTGGTCCCTTTCACGGTATGTGAAGGTGGCCGTGGTCAGCCCGTCTGCAGTTTAAGTCAGGGTTATTTCAGTCTTTTCCTTATTCATTGGACACCTAAACTTCATCGTTTTAACCCTAAATTTCGTGGTTTTAGTTAGTTTAAGCCTAGAAACATAACTAGAACTTACCCAAGTTAGATCTTTAATCAAAACTTAGAAACTTAAAAGCGAAATGAGAGAAAGAGGCAACCAACCCTAAGTTAAAAAATGCAGCAAGTTTCCTCCAGTTCGAGCCCAAAAATTGAAAGATTTCTCCGTGGAATTCATCACTAGGTATGTGGGATTTCACTAGTGGGTACCTGTCACCCATTAGGTCCCTAGTTTTCAGTCAGTTTCTTGATTCCCTTACTATGACTAGACCTAGGGTTTCTTGAATGTTAGAATTATTAGGTTCTTAGTTGTTAGAATGATCCAAATTAGATTAGCATGTTAATATTTAGTTTATTGCATGAATTCCAAAAGCCTAGCTATGTATTTGTTTAGTTCCTGAATTACACATACTAGGTAAGATATTTCAGTTATTCAGTTATACATGCCTCAGTTATTAATGCATCAATATCAGTTTAATTATTTCATACTCGATTTGCATGTTCAATTCGAGCTATCCAGTAACTTACAGAAATTCAATCATAATGTGTTAATTACTTAATCCATTGGGAGTAGCATAATACCGAGTTGGACTAGGGTTCAGCGTACCCAAATAGTCCCAGAACTACTAGCCACGTAGGTTGTAAGTCCCCTCTATGGGCATCATTTCAGTGATCACGCCAGCATGCCTCTATACCTCTGGCAGGGTATATTGGGTCCTCTCGATGGGGCGTATACATCGGACACCACATTTAGCTCATGTGGTTTTAATATCGATTATTAGTAGCTCCCACAGTTCAGTCAGATTCCATTGCATTGACCACATTTACAGTTCATTCAGTATTCAATCAGCATGTTATAAATTGTTCATTGCATTCAGTTAGTTCAGATTTAGTATTTCATCTTATGCAAATTATACTTGCTTTATTTCTTGTTCAGTTATATATCTTATACAGTTTTACTATATCCTGCATGCTCAGTACCTTTCAAGTACTGATGCATACGTGCGCTACATCTTCTCGTGTTGTAGATTTAGGTTCTCAGCATTCAGATCACGCTTAGATCGGTTCCCAATCTCCATTTCAGCAGAATCACTGGTGAGTTCTCATTCTTCGAGGACAATAGTCAAGAGTTTCTTTTCAGTAATTTTAGTCCTTTAGTTTCAGTTTTGCTAGACTAAGTTGGGGCATGTCCCAACATTTCTAGTCAGTTTAGAGGCTATTTTCAGACATAGTTAGATTCTTCTTAGAATTGAGTTAATATCTTCTTTGTATTAAACTCATCAATTTTCATATATCTCAGTTATAGTATATGGGTATTCCCCATATTTTTAAGATTTACTTTATGATTAGCTTCTGCATCAGTTATTATTATTCTTAGTATGCTCATGTCATGCCAGCAGGGTTAGCTTGGGGTCACTTGTGATCCTAGGTCCTATGTCAGCGTCCAAGAGGTTGCCTCGGGGCTTGACACCAACAATAAGAAGAATAAACTTATAATATTATAAAGAAATAAATATGGGGTAAAGTTATTATAAACAAAAAGTAGGATAAAGTGTAAAATAAGATTATTCATTGATTAGAACAAAACAAGCTAACGACACAATCATACCAACTCGTTGGTTATGTAAAGAGAGACTTTTTGTCGTAACATGATAACAAATTTGACAATACAATACTATTCACATAACAAGAAATTTGTAGATTAAAATATCAATTTTTAGCAAAATCTAGTGATGCTTTACCGGAAGGCCTCTTACGGTAGAAATAATCTCAATAATAAGTATGTAAAACATATTTTTACACTAGTTTTTCTCCTTCTTTCTGCATTTCTATAAATGGACCAATGACACTATCGAGGCTAGCATTCAAAAATAGTGGTATGGATAATCGAGCCTTGCTCAAATCAACTACCACATAATTCTCGATATTGTTGTATCAATCATTGCTCATGATCTGCAACAAGTCACCTATGTTAACCGCTAAGGCGCCTTTGATTGGATTTAGGTGGATCCAACAATCTCCTTTAGTCCTTGGACATATAGGTCTCCCGTGTCATCTTAGAAGAGCAGAATAATGTAGGACACGCCGTAGTGTCATTGAGCCCTTATGGTGATACTTGGATATGGGCATGGTGGATAGTAGTTTATGTTGATATTCATAGTTCCCATCAAGAGAGGTTCTAAAGATTCATCAATTTCATTGACATTGAGACCCTTCAATAGCACCTCTAACAACTTTTTAGCAAGTGGTTTAGCCCACTTTTGATACTCCAAGACTTGGTTCCTATAAACCACTGACAAAGGAAGGAATTTCGTTAAGAGCATATGAAATTTAATGGCAAGGTAATTTAATGTCACATTCAAGAATTTCACTAAGAGTGTTTCCATAGTCCATCGGAAACAACATTTTTACCCCCACAAAGGTAGAAATAAGATATGTGCACATCTTATCCTCTCCACACCCTACTTGTGGAATTATACTAGATATATTATTGTAAGATAGAAAAAATTTCTACATATGTAATATAATTATGATTTATACACCTTTATAAAATTTAGAGATAATAGTCAAAAACACGCCTGAAGTAACAGATTTGTGCAAGTCTGCTATGTGACTATCATCAACTAACTATCAAAATATATCTCAAAATTAATGATTCAGTTGCCATTAGGATGAAGTTTTAAGCCTAATTAAATTGTGACACAACTTTTTGTGATTGTATTGAGACACTTGGACTAGTTTTTTTCGAGGTTTGTTTTGATAAATAGCTAACTATAGTTTAGATAGAAAATGCAAACACCTTACTGTTAAATATATGAAACTAATGAAAAAAAGTAATACTACAGGTATGTTTTTTATTTACTAAAAACATGTGACCTATAAATTACACATAACAGAAAACCCAAAAAGTTACCTTATTTAAGGAGGCCAAAGATTGCTATTATTTTGTGTATTACAACCATATTTTATACTATCCCTCCACTCTTAAGCTTTTTCATTTTATCATCCAATGACATAGGAAGTTTGAGGCTGATTATTTACAGGACTATGCGGCTTGGAGGAAGCCGCCACCACCAGATACTATTCTCGTAGTTGATCCATTGAGTCTAGTATCTGAGACCAGCACACCTTCTCCTTTTGTGGAGCAGGCATGTATACCCCCCCCCCCTTGACCCAAGAGTTGATATATCAAATGGGTAGTCTTGCCCGATCAGTGGATGTTAAAGCCGCAAGGGTTTAGAAAGACATGCCCAGGATTATAAACATGGCTATTGAGCGGGCCTTGGCTCCTTTGTGGGATAGGGTGAATAAGTGTGAGGGGATAATTGAGGCTCATGGTGTGAGGTTGGACAACCTCACTTTGAGATTATAGGCTAGGAGAAAGTCGAGGGTAGTTTTGGTGCACTAGACATCATGAGGGGAGACCTTGCTACTTTGCAAGCAGATGCGACTCAACTGCAATCTACTAACCTCTCTATGTTATGAGGCGATGTTCCCTTGCCAGATGCACTAGCTTTTGTGCCCCCACTGATGCCTAGCAGTGAGCCTACTTCTAGTGTACAACCTGAGTTAACTGTAAGTGTTGTTGATGCAGATATGGATGTTGAGAGGGTCGATGATAAGTTGGCCGAGAAGATAAATGAGAAGGAATTGAGGTGTGAGGAGGATGAGAGTGGTATTGTACAGACTCTTACGGAGTTGCATGAGATCAAGGAGGTGATTGTTCAGGTGACCCTTGAGAGATCCCTTCGGGAAACTTCAGTGGTTGGTATTAGTAAACTCTCTTCAAACTCCACCATTCCTCCGAGTGTGGTGACAGGCACTAATGCCCCAGTTGATACTTCCTTGCTGCCTCCAGTGATTTTATTGCCAAGCACTGATGCCTAAGGGTGATGCTTCCCTTCCAGAGACTTTTGATGAGAGTGCTCCACATGCTTAGACTCTGCCTCCCGTAGTTTATTTTCTTTGCATTGAGGACACTAATTATTTCTTTTTGGTGGGGTGAGAGACTTTTAGCCAATAGTCCCCTTGTTGCTTCGTATTTTGTTACTTTCTAGTTTTGGCTGATTGTATTAGTTTACTCTTGTTTATATTACAGTGTTTTATTTGGTTTAGTGTATCTCTTTTTCCTTTTTAGTTTTCTCTCAATTTTGCAACCCTACATTAGTTTGAAATATTGTGAAATGCTTGAGTTTTCATTTATAATGATTTGAGGACCGATTGTATTCAATGTTTTTGTCTTGAATAGTAATCATGATGAGCATGATGTATATTGTTGGTGTTGCAAGAATGAAATCGATGTGGTTTCACTTTTGAGTGATCTCTTTGAATCTTTTCTTGACTAGCTTTGTTTTGATGTAAACCTTGCAATGAACATCGCTTATACGCTTTTGATCTTTTTGGGATGTGCTAAATAAGTGTATTTTGAAACTTCATGTGTGGTGAGGTCTTAGTTGAAAGTATGTGTGTGGAGTCCTAGAATTTGCTTTGTTAGTCTAATTTTTTAAATGTTGGTAAATGTGAGGCGTGATCTTGGGCATTAATTCAAAGAGGAAATCTAAATGCTCATAATCTTTTGTGACTACCTTGCGAAGGTGTGCATTCATTTTGACACCATTTGAGCCTAACACATTGTTGACAACACCAAAAGAAAGCCTCTTGAGCTAAATTGTCCCTACCTTCTCACCCAAAATCATTTTTGAACCATTGTTATATTTGAATATCCAACTTAGGCCTAAAGCCTAAATTGGGGGTGTGAAAAGGAAGGATGAATGAAAGCCAAGTGAAGGGCAAAGAAAGATGAAATGAAGCACAACTTTGAACCCCTCCTTATAAAAACAAAGAGTATGGTGATAAAAATGCTTTGAAAAATGGAAATGAAAAAGAGAAGTGATGAAATAAAGGGGATTCCAAATAAAATGAGTGAAAAGTCAAAGTTTGAGTTCTAAATTGGAAAAGAATGAAAAGAACTTGAGAAAAGGAGAAGGTAATTGCAACAATGCTTTGAAAAGGTGAAATCACAGAGCCAAATTGACCATACCTTAACCATCAGCCCCATTACAAGTCTAAAATACCCTTGAGATCTTGTTTGGACTAGGTTGTGTGATGATTGGAAAATATGGGCAAACCTTTGGGACAAAGCTTTTATGTGTTTATATTTTGAGCGAGTGAGAGTTGCATTGATTCCATATTTCTTTGTTTATTTGCATTGTGAGATAATGGAATCGTTGTTGGTGTGAGGGCACATGAATGCATTATTGAAACATGGTCTTGCATTAGAGAAGAAACTGAAGTGAGCTTGAGCTTGTGTGGAAACCGATTAGTCATCATTTGAAGATTTTTTTTATCAAGATTGAGTGTAGTATGTTGTTGAGAATAGTCTTATAATGAAACTTTCATGTTAGCTCTCATTGAAAATTGTTCTAGACACCCTTATTGAGCTAATTATGTTATTGATTTACTTGAGGACAAGCAAAATTTAAGTTGGGGGTGTTGATGACTGGTAAATTTGCACTCATTTGAGATATATTTAGCTCAATAATTAGTATCCTCAATGCCTAATTATCTCCTATTTTGATGATATCGTGATGATTTACACCTACGAAGGCTAACGGACAAGGCAAGGATGAATGTTTAAAAAATGGCCAAAAATGCAAAAATAAGTACAAACTACACATTGACAATTGTCAAACAAGAATGGTGGATCACCTAGTGAGCATGACCTCACCTAAAGTGACAGTGCACAACACTTGTGTCTATCAATACAGGTCGGCGGACTCCAAATGAAAAAGTGACTCATCGAATGAGAAAGGCAACCTTGTTGACATCGCTGAAAGCGACAGTACAAGGATAAAAACTGAAGGCTCAAAAGGAAAACCAAAGTGGTACTTGGTGATACACTGAATGTGAAAGGTAAACTCAAGCGAGCTCATCGACACATGTCAAACACAAGAAACCTAGAGCAAGAAAAGGTGAGCCGAAGCTTGATTGGCGATTCACTGAAGGAGTTTGGTGAGCCCGATTAGTATCGCCGAGTGAGATGTGCATTAGATTTTTGAGATAAATTTAATCGCCCGAAGGAGACAGAAAAGGGGAATTCAGAGTCCATAGTTCAAAAATTAGAAAAATAATTCTTTCTTTAAGAGTTTTGAAAAAAAATACTTTACTTTGAGAAGAATACTTGCTAGCTTTTGGATTTTTCAACTTTGTTCTTAAATTTGACAATTTGAAGTTGAAATGTGGGTATGCTTGTAACTACTTAATTTCATGTTACCCATGACTGCTTTTATGGAAGGTATATTTTCTTTGCTTTTTCTGATGGATAGCTAAAATCCCAAGATCTAGGGTGCAATTATGGGGTTGGGTGTTGATTTAATGTAGTGGGTATTGTGTTATGCTCTATTTTATTGTTCTTCATACGTGAATTTGGGCTAATTTCATGGGGCTAATTTATGGATTAAGGTTGCAAATTTAATTCCTACTTTCTATCTTCGGGGATGCTCAAAAGAGATTGATTGGAGTGGGTAATTAGTCCAATACTAGGAACATAGGTTTGATGTTTGTAACTTGCTTGAAAATAGATGTTATAGGTTGGATCTATTTGCCCTATTTCTGCATCAAAATAGAGAATAGAGTAAGGTATTGGGTTGTTTAGATTGTCTTATAGACGAGACCGAATGGAGATTCTATGCAAAGATGTTTTGAGATCGAAAGATGATTAGCGTCATTGATGATGACCTAGCCTATTCATAAATGTTCATCACTATAGAGCAGCATAAATACCCCTATGTGAAAGATATTATCTTGGTTTGGCACACCTAGGGTTATTTTAGTGATGGAGGTTCATATTTCTGTAACAAAGTATTCAGCACATTACCTGCTAAATATGGTGTGAAGCAGAATAAAATGGAAACTCCATATCATCCGCATCGGAGTGGGCAAGTTGAGGTGCTCGACAAATAAAATGCATATTGGCAAAGACTGTAAATGCCAATAGGACTGACTTGGCAAGAACGTTAGATATGAACTATGGGCATACCAGACAGCTTTCAAGACACCTATTGGTATGTCATCATACCAGTTAGTGTATGGAAAGGTGCATCATTTTCCTGTTGAATTGGAGCATAAGGCTTTGTGGGTACCGAAGAAACTAAACCAGGTTTGGACTGAGGCTGCTAATATAAGGCTGGAATAGATAAATGAGATGTATGAATTTTGATCAAGAGCATATATAGGTCTTCTCTCTACAAAGAGTGGATGAATCTGTACCACGATAAGCATATTGAGAAAAGAAATTTTAGTGAATGGTGAGAGTAAAGAACTACATTGGAGTCCCAGAGGAGGTAAAGGTAATAGAATTTTTGTATCTTGATAAAGTTTGATTAATCAAGGTACATGAGTCGTGCCGCGACATAAAATTAGGCACTAATTGGGAAGCAAGCCAAAAATCTTACATAGAATTTGTAATGCAGAAATTTTGTAAGTTGATTGGTGTGTTAATAAGGTGTTAAGTATGTAAGACTAAGACACAAGGATTTCACGGTGTAGGTTTGACGAAGAAGTTGAAGGACCGTCAGGACACTGACGGGTTGTCGGCTTAACATCGATGTTGTAACACTCAAAAAACTAATAGGCTAAACTAGATCTAAACGTGAGGGTTAACGTCAAGAGTAAGGGTTAAGAGCCAAGGAAAATGGGTGAGGGTCAAGGCAAGGGGCCAAGGCCTCCCACCATGACCAAGGCACTTCCCACCAACACCACGAGGGTCTTCACGACCTGTAGTGGACACCACGAGTCGTGGTGCCACTCATGGAGGTGGAGACAGTAGCCCCCTTCAGATGTCTCAAAAATGGACCCTCCACATGAGCCACTTCACGGTTCGTGAAGCCTTTAACGGCTCGTGAAGCCTTTAACGGCTCGTGGGAGTGGTCTTGAACTTGAATTATGGAAAAAGGAGTTGAAGGCAAAGTGGCTTAGCCACTACCTCAAGGCCACGATAAGGACCACGTCTCGTGGTTAGCTCCACGGCTCGTGGAGACCTTCATGAAGTTGCCTTGGGCATGTGAGCTTAAGGGTCCAAGTGGTCTAGCCACTGCCTCAAGGACCACGAGAGGGACCACGGCCAGTGGTCTTGACCATGGCTGGTGGAGCCCCTCGTGGGAATGCCTTGGGCTTCTAAGCTTTATGCACCAAGTGCCTAGCTACTGCCTCAATACCACGAATGGGACTACAGCTCGTGGTCATGACCAGGGCTCGTGGAGCCCATCGTGGTCCCTGGCAGCCCACTAAAATTAGGGGCATTTTAGGGACTTCACTTTTTATGTCCTATCAAAGTGGGGTGATTTTGTATTATTTTTATATAACTATATAATTTATTTTAAGTCTAAATACACCAAGACTAAGTCATTCTTCACAAACACCCAAATCAAAATCAAAAGTTCATCTTCCTCACAATATTTTTCTCTCTAAAACTCAAAGAAGAAGAAGAGTAGAATTGGAGCTAGGGTTTGAAGAAATCAATGCTTCTACCTCAAATATTTTGAAGACTCATCCTAAGGTATGGTAGATTTTCATCTATGGGTAGCCTTCATCCATAGAGTTCCTTCAAAACTAGATTTCAAAGCATACAATTTCCCCAAAAAGTTAGGGTTTCACTCTAAGTCATGGGTTCCTTTCTAAAACATTTTCAATGGTTGATTTATGATGAATTATGATTGAATTGATTATTAATTATTGAATTTCTGATATTACTAAATTGTGATCTTGTGATGTGGTTTGATTGATCATAGAAGCATGTGAATAGATTATTCTTATATTGATTGGCTTAATTGAATCGTGATATTATCCATATCTAATGTAGAAATTCTAGATGTTTGGGTTTAATGTGATTCATGGTCCTTGAAGGGGAAATTATGAGAATTGTGCATGAGCTTATGATTCACTTAGAGAGTGAAGATCCTATGCCTATGGTCTAATTGTGGTATTGTTGAAACATCATTCTCCCTATACACTTACACATGACTATGCATGAAATGCCTATGACTATGATAATGTTGTTGTGTTGATTGAAAGGTTATTCTCATGAACATGATGTGAAAGGTTTACTGACATATTAATGATTCTAAGGTTGAAAGGCTATTCTCACCTATGAAATCTATGAGCTATCATGATACCATGGTGGTTTGAGTGTGTAACACCCCTCAAAATGAAGTAGGATAAGTAGAGCCTCACATGAGTTTTATGCATTAATAACTTGTTAAAATAATGAGGAATAGCCTTTTTAGTCAGTTTCAAAGAGTTTGGAAGTCAAACATCAAGGAACGACCAAGACGTTCGGAAACTAGTCTTTTACGTGTTGGTGTGTTCTAGTATGTTGCTCATGTTTTTATGTGTTGTTTGGAGTCTAAAATCAGTGGAGGTCACCCTAGTGTATTAATAAATGTTTTTAGGGTCAAAATATTCGAATATGACGCCCCGGAACCACCCTAAGGGTCCCCGAGGAGGACCCCAACCCTTGGCCAAACAAGTTGCCAAGGCAGCTTGCAAGTTGTGTATGGAGGGAATGGCTCTGCGTCGCGGACCTGCTCCACCAATGGCCAAAAAGTGTCTCCGCATCGTGGAGACTCTGCGGACTCTACTGTCTCGAATTTTAATTTATGAAACTTGCGGGAATACCTCCGCGTCTCGAACTTGATCCCCGACAAAATCTGTGAAAATAAAACTCAAGTTTGACTTGTTTAAAAGGTCCAACTAAGTGAGGGGTAGTTTGGGTACTTTGGGGAATTATTATAAACGGTTATTCTACCTATTTTAGGGTATTTTAAGTTGGTTAAAACCCCTAAACCTAGAATTAGACCCCATTCTTCAAATTGACCCTTCCCTCTCAAAAATAGATTCTCTCAAAACTCCAT
>JAJOOS010027546.1:0-21272 GCA_029582725.1 Solanum chiquidenum
CATTGTACTAGATAGTAGTTCCTTTTGTATTGTAAGGGATGTGTCCCTCTTGTGTTGTAGTCGTGTTTTAAGATGGCTACTTTGAGACATAGTATTCCGATTTTGTATAAAGGTTTAAATGAAGTGACTTTCTAAGTCTTGTGTTATATTATGAAAAGTTTTAAATTTTCCGCTATTTTTCTATGATAATGCAATGACGAATGCTAAGGGCTTGTATAAGACCTCCGAGAAGTCGAATACGCCGGTAACGACTAGGGGGTGCTCTCGGGTCGTTACACTAATACTCTGATACCAAGTTTATCATTCTCCGAAGTTAACCCTAGGGCGCAGACACGGGACCAAGGATCACGAGTGACCCCAAGCTAACCCTGTTGTCATATCATAAGCATACTTAAACATACTAAATTTAGAAAGTACTGTGCAAAAGCTTAAATCATCATAAAAGTGAAATGATGGGGAATACCCATTCCTTTTTGCATAAATAAACTGTTAGTTTAATGATAACTAAAATATTAAACTCCAAAGCTAAAACTGAATCTAACTATATCTGAAATGAAGCTTCTACTTACTAGAGATGCTGGGACAGGCCCAACTAAATCTAGCAAAACTGAAACTAAATACTGAAAGTAGAAATATAATCATGTCAATCATCTTTGAAGAATGTGGACTCACCACTAATGCTACTGAACTGGAGATCGAAAATCGATGTATGCGTGATCGGAATGTTGAGGAAGAACCTACATCATGAGAAGATGTAGCGCAGAGTATGCATCATTACTTGAAAGGTACTGAGCATGTAGGATAGAAATAAGTTGAACAATATACATAACTGAACAAAGCATAATGAACAATGATATAAGATGAGCATGATAACTATACTGAAAATACTGAATGTGAACTAAACTGAATGCAACGACCAAGTTTATAACATGCTAAAACTGAATATTGTACTATAACTGGTAACCTGGTCGACGCAATATAATCTGACTGTGGGAGCTACTAATAACCGACATAAAACCACGTGAGCTAAATATGGAGTCCGATGTATACACCCCATCTAGAGGACCCAATATACCCTACCAGAGGTATAGAGGCATGACTGGTGTGATCACTAAACTGATGCCCATAGAGGGGACTTTTAAACTATGGGGGCACGTAGTTCTGGGACTATGAGGGTGATTGACTCTTACTCCCGTCGGTATTAGGCCTACTCCCAATTGATTATGTAAATAACACATTATAAATAAAGTTCTGTAATACTGAATAGTTCAAAATACTGACATGCTTACCAAAAATGCAACATTAATGTACTGATAATGAAACATTCTTAACTGAGGCATGTATATATGAATAAAATGACCTAGCAAGTGTAATCCATGAACTAAATGAATCTACACAACTAGGGTTCTGAGTTTTTATGCAAAGAACTAAGAAACAATTCTACGAAAACATGATAATCTTATTTGGATTAGTCTAACAACTAAATCACAATATAAATTCTAAAATTCTAGAAACCCTAGGTCTAACATTATATAGAGAATCAAGAATATTACTAAATTATAGGGACATAATGGGTGAAAGGAGCCCACTATTGAAATCCCAAATACCTAGTGACAAAATTCACGGAAAAATCTTTCAATTTTGGGGCTGGAACTGAAGGAAATGTTGTTGCATTCTTGGAGAGGGTTGGTCAACTTTTTCTCCTTCTTTTTGTTCAACTTGATGAATTTTTGGAGGAAGAGTTGACTAGGGTAAGTTCTAATTAAGTTACAAGGCTAAAACTGATTAAAACAACGTCGTTTAGGGGTTAAACGATGTAGTTTAGGGGTCCAACGCATATGAAAAAGACCAAACGACCCCTAACTTAAAAGTTGTCGGGACCAACCGGTGGTATGTGGACTGACCCACGGTCCGTTTTGTCAACCATTGACTGGATTCAGAGAGGGGCTGTTGAGGGATCTGATCCACAGCCTGTGGTGTGTCTTATAATCCATTGGTCCGGTCGTGGATCGACCCTTAGACTTTTTTAGGGCTATTTCTGGGAAGAGATACAGGTGGCCATCCACGGACCCCACCTACGGTCCGTGAATCACCCTACAGACCATGGGTGGTGCCCGTCATTGGCAACTGCAGCTTCAGAAATTTGCATTCCGCTCTATCTAGGATACGGGGTGTTACATAGGCCTCTTGACAAGCAGACTCTTGGAATTAAATGGGTGTTCAAGATTAAGCTGAATTCAGATGGAACACTGAACAAGTACAAAGTAAGGCTGGTTGTAAAGGGCTATGTGCAACCACATGGAATTGATTTTTATGAATCCTTTTAACCAGTTGCAAGGTTTGATACCACTAGATTGCTACTTGCAGTTGCAGCACACCAAGGTTGGCAAGTATTTCAATTGGATGTCAAGTCTGCCTTCCTTCATGGGTACCTCTAGAGAAATTTTTTGCAGAGAGCCTGGAGGTTTTAGAAGGGCTGGAGACCAGGTA
Source organism: Solanum chiquidenum (assembly GCA_029582725.1). Classification (NCBI taxonomy): domain Eukaryota; kingdom Viridiplantae; phylum Streptophyta; class Magnoliopsida; order Solanales; family Solanaceae; genus Solanum; species Solanum chiquidenum. The sequence goes on from JAJOOS010027546.1 coordinate 2,491, forward strand.
TATTTTATAAGAAAAGCTCTTTGTGGCTTGAAACAGGAACCTAGGGCCTGATATGCATATATCGATAACTACTTACTGAATTTGGGGTTTAAGAGAAGTTGCAATGAAGCAACCATGTTGAATAGACTTCAAAATGATGATTTTCTCCTAGTTTATCTCTATGTTGATGATCTGTTGGTAACTGGCAGCAGCACACAGTCTATCACAAACTTCAGGGAGCAACTGAAGGTCTTTGAAATAAATAATCTGGGGAAAATGACTTATTTCTTGGGAATCGACGTGAATCAATCTTATCAAGGAATATTCATTTCTCAGAAGAAATATGCTATCGAAATATTGAAGAAGTTTTGTCTTGACAAATGCAAACTAGTAAGTACGCCTACAGTTCAAGGAGAAAAACTAATGAAGGAGGATGAGTCTGGTTTGGTCAATGCTTTGATTTATAGAAGTTTGATTGGTTCCTTGTTGTATTTATCAGCCACGAGGCCTGATATTATGTACGCAACAAGTGTGCTATCAAGGTTTATGCATTTACCAATTTAAACTCATCTCAGAGTAGCCAAAAGAATTTTGAGGTACATTCAAGGCACCATTGATTATGGTGTATTTTATAAAAGAACCACATCTATGAAATTGTTGGGGTTTACTGATAGTGACTGGGCTAGGTTGCAAGACGATATGAAAAGCACTTCAGGATATTATTTCACAAAGAAGCAAGGGTCTGTGGCTCAATCAACAGCTGAAGCGGAGTACGTTGCTACCTACGGTGCTATTAATCAAGCCTTATGGTTGAGAAAAATCTTGATTGACTTGGGGTTTCATCCAAGTAAAGCAACTTAAGTCCTTTGTGATAACAAAATCCAGTCTTTCATGGAAATACTAAACACATTAAAATCAAATACCATTCCATTGGAGAAGCTGAAAGGGAAAATGAAGTTCATGTTTTGTATTGTTGTGGTGAAGATCAACTAGATGATATTTTTACAAAGGTACTGCAGAAACAAAGATTTGAGCTTCTTAGAGCTAAGCTTGGAATATCTAGCAGCACTTGCATCAAGGAGGAGTGATGAAGGTTGTTGTGATGCTAAGTGTTGTCATGTTAGTACTTTTGTCTTGATATTTTTGTTATAACTTTTGAATTAATTTTAATACAAAGTTCTAGAATGTAGAAGATAATGTAATATGTGGTGGAGATTGATTTAAGCACAAAACAGGGAGTCAATTTCCAGGATTTAGGGGTTTAGTGAGACAGACATGGATCTTTTTTGAATAATTTTTTGGTGAATAAATTCCAACTATCATCAAAACTTAGAAAAGATTTACAATGATATGGAAAATCAAGATAACTGACATAATCAACAACATACCTGAATAGAGTGGTTAACAAAATTTGGCTTTTACGATCATCATTTGGAAATATTCTTTGAATTTCGGTCCCAAGCCTCAGGACTCCTAATTTCATCTATAGCAATTAGAAATATACTTCCTTTAAGACCTCTATACACTATCTCCAATAGTTGATCATCACTTATATCTTGATAGCTTCCGGTTATTTAAGAGACAACTTCGAGAAGCATTTGTCTCTCATTGTATTCTTGGGAGATAGTGACTCATTCATGTTTATCAAATCAAGAACGAATATATGAATCATCATAAACTTTTTTTTCAAGAGTTGTCTTACCTATACTGTAATAACTCGGAAGGTCTTTTTTGGAAATTATCGTAAGGTTACCATTTTATCCCTTCCAATAGTTTCCCCCAGTCATTTTTGATAAGTTTGTGAAGTTGATTTTGAAATTTTGAACTATTCATTTAACTAGAGTTAATTAAATGACAAGTATCTTTTAAATAATTAATTCAGTTTGTGACCAGTGGTGTAACCCATAATTTATTTAATACCACTTGACTCATATTTATTACATTAAGTTATTAGGGCTTGTTGCTTTTAATATATAATTATTTTATTTAGAAAATAAAATAGAGAAAAAAGGGATAAGCGAGGCGGAGTTGGACGACTGGCAAAGGGGAGGCATGCACTTCTTGAGGTCAGAGCTTAGTAAAGCTCCAACTCTTTTCCTTTATATGAAATTAGGATATGACAATTACATTAGTATAATACTGTTATTAAGGGGCAAACATGTGGATGTCATTACGTGTTTGTTGATGTTGTTTTGCTAGAAATATGGCAAAATAATTTGTAGTGGTCAATAAGATAATGCTGACAAATAGTGAATAGGAATTAATAATGCCAATGATAGGTGAATCATTAAGGATAATTGATTATGATATTAATTTTTGTTTAAAATAGGTCAATTTGAAAGTTGAATTCCTGGTCTAAGGATCCTGACGGCCTAATCCAGATTTCCATTGAAAAATTTCTTAAGCTTATCACATTATGATTCAAATTTTGATATATTGAGATAAATAATTAATTATAAGATGTAATGTATTATATGAATAATATTACATTTATTACATTTGAAGGAATTGAGATTTAACCGTAACTTTGAAATTAGGAAATATGAGGCTTGTCATGTTAATTAGCATCAAGATTAGGAACTTGATTATAGATTAGGGTGAGCTTTTGTGTCTAGGCTAGACATATAGTAATATTGGTGTTGCTAGTTTCAAAATCTTATTATGATTATTTATTTGAACAGATTGCATTAATTTGGAAGCCCAGCGAAAGGGGAAGACTCAAGTCCCAGAGTGATTGTTCGATTACTTGAGGCAAGAGGATTTCTCAACACTTTTTAAGTGTATAGAATTGTGTATTTCATTGTCTTGTGTGTTGGGGAGTAATGAGACTTGTTGATGGTTTTACTTGTCCATATTGAATAATTCTAATTATGAAAGATGGGTGATAAAAGAAAATGTGATTAATTATTGGTATGTGATGTGATGAGAATGGTTTGAAGGGGTTACTGATTCATTGTTAATGTTATATCACGATTGTGATGTTGTGCATTGTACATTATTATGAAAATGGTCATCTTCTCATTATTTGTGTGAACATGTGATTTGCATTTGTTTTAAGATATGGTTGTGACAAGTTTTATGTGAATTGAGGAAGAATAAGAAATTAAAGAGGATGTACTGTTTCGAGGGACGTGTTGGGCGTCGCAACGGATGTTATGAGTTGAGGGACGTGTCACATGTTATGATGGATTCTATTATTGAGGGACGTGTTGCACCCGCGGTGTATTTTATTATCGAGGGTCATGCCGCACAATGGGTCCCGGACTAAGAGACAGCAAGTGTGTATCACTAGAGAAGACATGTAGCACTATACTTGACATTACATTTCATTGCATTGAATATCTTTATTATTTGTGAATTTGTGAGTGCCTTTCTGTGGAACTTGTGATTGGTGAACTTGATCTCGTGTATTGGTGATCTAAAATTGTCGAAGTGTTGTCATTGAGCTATGTGCTATATTATTTGTGAATTGTTAGGTTGGACTAGTTTTATGCAGGTTGTAGTTATGTATGTTCATTGGGGTGGTAGGATTACTCATATTCTATATTCTTAACTTGTCTTTAGGAGTTCACTTACTGAGTACCGTGTGATTTGGTGCTCGCCCCTTACTTCTATATTTGTGTAGATTATGAGCCCGAATCTTCATAATACTCTCTCTTATCTTCTTTACCGAGGCTTTCCATTGAGATATGTGAGGTAGTTGATTGTCATATCAGCAGACCTTTTTACTCCTATTTATGATCTTGTTCTATTCTAGAAACAATATCATTTGAGACTTACATTTTTTAAAAATCTATTGTTATACAGTAGAGGCTTATGCACGTGGCAACGAGGTTTTGGGAATTTAGTTAAGTTGACTTATTATTCGCATTAGTAATTGTGTATTAAACTTTAATTTTTATTGTATTTCCATATTTTATAATAATAGTTGGGTTTTAGACTGACTTGTCTTGGTGGAATAAGACGGGTGTCATCACATCCATTTTCGGGTCGTGACAAAATGGTAGCAGAGCCCAGGTTCATAGGTCTCATGCATTCACACGCCAAGTCTAGTAGACTCTTGAGGCTCAGCGCAGAGACGTCTATTTCTTATCTTCCAGAGGCTATGGTGACTTTCAGGAAGAATCTTCACTTCTTGAATCTTTATCGTGCTTCTTTTGATTGTTTTGATTATTATCGCTTCATTTCACTCTCTCACTTATAGTGATTACTCGTGTGTGGTTCTTCATCCGAGTAGTTGGTGTCGTGTATGGATTGGAGGTTATATTTGGTTCAGAAGTGATAGACTTATGGAAAGTTTCTGTGGTCACATTCAGAATGTTCAGTGACTTGAGAGGGTGATTTAGGTGATGGCTTGACGAATTTTTTTGAGGATATCTGAATGATGAGGTTAAACAATGGTTTGAGATACTTCATCAGCATATTATCTCTTTTGGGTTAGTTACCCATCAACACGAATAATATTTTGTGTGGCATATACGATATTTGGAGTGGTTCTGTAATTCAAAGAGGAATGATTAAAGGGACTGCGAGATAATGAATACGGTAACTTTGGAAACTATAGTTAGTAAAGTGGCCACAACATATATGGGTTGCTTAGCAAATGATAAAAATGATGTTGCGCCTATTGAGGTCAGAATCTCTACTACAGTTTCATAGATTGAGTGCATGTCAAAGAGGGTCATGAAACGACTACTACAATGGTATTTATGCTTACTTGATTAGACTTATGGAGTGTTATTTAGGTTATTGACTAGATCTATAAAAGAATGCATAATGTGTTGTGCTACAGACCAAATAGATCTGGTAATGTGCTACAACTACTCAACGGGTAGAAATGTGTGGGCTATTTGGGTACAATCTTCTCGGTAGGTGTGATGTGTTCTAGTGGTGGATCTAACGGACTTTCACAATGTGGTATTAGTGGTTTATGGAAACGGATATGTCAACTGTTAAGTGTGAATATAACTACTTAAGGAGTTATCAGTTGTATCACATGCTCGTATAATGAGATTTGATGTTGCATTCATATTTAAGAAAACCACTAGCTTGTTACTACGGACGAATGGGTTGAGCATTACTTATAAGAGAGATTTTAGTGGTGGATCTTTGGTAGGGTATTAATGCGTTTAGGCTGTAAAGTGTATCTCAAGAATTCTAGATGAGGACGGGTGATTTCATCGTAAGCTCCAAGGGACTGTAACGATATCGGTATGACAAGCTTATGGGTAAAGAAAGTCCCAAAGAGTATACTTGTGTGAAGGTAATTGACGATTTTAGTAAAAAAAAAAGTGTCTATAAAATTGAGTTAGTCCTTTGAATTTGGTTAATATGATTTGGTCTAAGGTGTCATGTCAATGATAATATTGACTTCATGATGATGACAACATCTATTGAACATAATGGTAATAAGAGTTCGTGATGGATTAAGAATAGGATGCGACTTTATGATAAGGTTTGTAGTTTAAATGAATTTTGTATGGTAATGACGACTTGTAATATCTAAGGTTGTGGTTTGCTACTATTTAGGGAGTAGTGTGGTGGTATAGGACAATGTATGAGGTGTTGTGTAACACCGCAGATTTTTTATTTTTTTTGAACTAAGACTCAAATCATGTTTCGTTGTGAGTAAGATTTTACCGATGGATTTAAAAAAAATTAAGTATTAAGGCCGGATTACTGGATATAGCATCTTGAGTTCCAAAAAGAATTAAAGAGAATTCATTCAAGTCATTCCTTAGTTCTTTTAAAATTTTGGGTCAACTTCCAATGACCATAACTTTTAGCAAAAGATGAGTTAGGAGATCCATAAGATATCAAATTAAAGGTCTTGGAATCCTCTTTCCAACGCGGTAGAGTTTGCTAATATTCTAGCTTGTATGAGGGAGATGTGCTTGTTTGAAGTCAGGCTATCCAAATAAGGAAAGTTACCCGAAAATATGAGGGATGTTTTGGTCTTTTCCTTACAAAATCAGATTTAAGCATTTTTGGTAAGGTTTTAGGAGTCTAAGCTGATTGGAATCAGTTTTAGTTATTCCTAAACTATGGTTAGGGTTTTTAAAGGAGTTCAAGAAGATCAAAGAGGAGAAGAAGTTCATAGTTCCAAACGTTCGTTCAAGAAATTCAAGATTTCGCCAAGAACCTAGTTCTTTGAGGTATGTAAGCTTCCATACTGTTAGGTTTTTCACCGACACGCCAATCATGAGTTTCTTTTGCGAATCTAGCCATAAATATTGACTAATTTAAGTTCTTGATGAGTTTTTGATAACTGTTCTTGAAGTTTCATTGTAAATATCATTTTGTTGGGATTTCAATGAGTTCTTGAGAAGAAAGTCAGGAGTTTGAGAGTTTTTTTATGAGTAGATTATTGTGTACTTATGTTAGGTATTCGAATCTAAGTAAGTTGGGAAGAAACCATACGATTCTAGGCGAATTTGAGCCAAAAATCGAGGAAGAAAAATTTGTCGGATTGTTATGAGGGAGGGCATGCGCTAGAGGGGGATGGGGCGGCGCCCCAGGAGTACGCCAGGAAGTGTTCTCTGATGTTTAGGGGCTGGCACCCCATGCCAACAGTGCGCCAGAGTTGTCTGCCCCCACCCTTTTTCCGTCGTTTTACTCGCCTAAGTTCTTTTAAAGTGTACCTTTACTCCCTGTTGATTCCAAACACTCTAAACTACCTCTAAAACACCTAGAAATCATTCAAAAAATGAATCATAACCTTGAACATTTTGAGAAAGTTCCTTTGAGTCCTTTTGAGGACTCTTCTACAATTTCTAATAACTTGTTTCAAGACTCGAGTAGGTGAGTATGAGAATGAGGGGAATGTATTTATGAGTCTACATTATCATGGAGATCCTTCATATCATGAATCATAAGTCTTGAATTCATAATTCAAATTAAAGAAAGAGTTAAGAGAACAGTTCAAGAAAGTCTTTTAGTTATATCGTGAATCCTTTGAGATCAACTATCGATTTGAGCTAAGTTTTGAGGAAGTAAGTATGAGAATGAGAAGAGTCGTATACATGGGTTCCATATTGTTATGCAGACCCTTGAGTCGAGTTGTTCATGCCCATAAATTCCGCATGAAATCCATAAGTTGAGTATCTTTGAGAGGAGTAGTATCTTAAAGTTCTAAGTCTTGAGTATTGAGTTCCTAACCCATTTGAGGTTATATTCCTAATCATGGGACTATTACGTGTTACCCATGAAGGTCCTTGAGTTGAGTTGTTCATGCTCACATAATTCCGCATGAACCCTATAAGTTGAGCATTCTTGAAATGAGTAGTATCTGGAATTCCTTGAGTTGAGTTGTTCATGCCCATAATTCCGCATGAACCCTCTGAGTCGAGCATTTTTTAGATAAGTAGTATCATTGAGTTCTTGAGTTTTGGAATTGTTGAGTTCCGAGTATTGAGTTCTGTGTATGGTTATTGAAAACCTTGAAGTGAGTCATTCACGCCCATAATTCGGCATGAACCCTATTTTGAGATGTCTTTTACAATCGCTTTAAACTTGTTTTAAGACTTGAGCACCTGAGTTTGAGAAAGAGTAGAGTTAAGTTCATTTTTTCAAAATGAATATATGGGAACTAAGTATTCCCAAGAGTAAATGTTTTCACATTTAAAGGAGGAGGAAACTAAGTTTTCCAAAAGAATTTGAGCAGCTTGAGTATCATCTCTTTTAAGAGGTATTTTTGAGTAATAATCTCAGAACATAGAAAGAGTTATGTATTTTTAAACATATGAGCTAGATATATTTTGGGAGTAGTATTGAGCACCGATATGGGGAGAGTTCTAACAACTCATATCCCCCATAAACCATGTAGCCAACGTGGGTAGAAAGGGTCATACTATTTATATGATTCGTTAATACTTTTAGCATAGACTAGTGGATCCACTTAGTAGTAGGTTTTATACCTCGGCAGAGTATAGGTCAGTTCTGGCAGTGTGGGCTAGACGATGTATCAGCACATAGCTCATAGTGATGGTTGTCGGTTTGAGAAATCCCACATAGTTATATTGTATTTTTATATAAAAATTGAGTTATTATTGTATTCTTCAATATATTAAGTTTTTTATCTACTATTTTAAAATCTTTCCATATATTGCATCTTTTATTGTTGCTTTATCCTTGAGTAATCATAGTTGAACTATGTTTCACTGAGTTGAGTATCTTATTATTGAGTTGAGCTCTATTTTCTCTGAGTTGACTTGAACTATGATTCACTGAGTTGAGTATCTTATTATTGAGTTGAGCCTTATTTTCTCTAAGTTGACTTGAACTATGTTTCACTGAGTTGAGTATCTTATTATTGAGTTGAGTTGAGTGAGTTTAGAAGAGGTAAGTATGTTTCTTTTCCATCAGTTAAAGATTATGTTTATGCTTTAGAATTATCCTTACATGCTCGTACATTCCATGTATAGAGCCATTTGGCCTGCATCATTTCATGATGCAGATACATGTATTCAGGATCATTAATAGGCGTTTCGTTGGGGTTATGTCATATTCCAGTCAGCTTTGGTGAGCCTTATATTTTGAAGGACTTTACCTTTATCTTACAATTAGTAGTTTTGAGATGTCGTGAGTCTTGTCCCGATATCCTTCTGTAATAGTAGAGGATTCATAGATAGACAGAGTTGAGGAGCTTCAATATTTACTTTTATTTTGAGTATTGTACAGACTTATAAAAAGGTTGAGTATTTGAGTTTATTGAAATTAATTCATTTTTAAGCTTTTGTATGCTTGAGTTAGTCTTTCACGTGTAGCCAGCCAGGATGAGGGTTCGCTTGGTGACCAGCAATACTTCTCGAGTGCCGGCCACCTCTAGGGTGTAGGTGCGGGTCGTGAAATGTTGGGAAACCACTTAAATGAAATCGAAAGGAGCTAGATTCATAATGTAAAGAATTAGAGGGATTTAGTGTAGCCTTCGAAAGGAGCCGAGAGAAATGATCTCATTGCGAAGGCAAAAAATGTATCTTCAGAGAGAGTGCAGAATTGGGTTCAGCGACACTTGGTTCCATATATTTTGCTCATGGGACGGTGATAATTATGGGTTAAAAAAACTATTGGATAAGATTGGAGAAAGAAGTCTACAGACGTTTGGCTCTGAGTGTGGTGATAAGTTATTTTGTAATTTTGATTTGTTTACTTGTATGGTTGAAATCCAAATTTAAGTCTTTCATTGTAGATCTATGTTTGTGGTAGTATGTTTTTCAAGGCATTGAGTATTGAGCATTTTGAAGTACTTGTGCATTGGTTGGATCATAAAGTTTGTTTATTTTTATTGTTAAAGGACCTAAAAGAAAATTTTACTTATAAGTGTTGGTTCAGAGTATAAGGTAAAATGTCATGTGTTGTTAGTCAAAGGATAGGATTAGTAAGTGAGTTAGTGAAAAGAGCAAGAGTCTCGTGTATTGAGAAGTTCAAGATATTTAAAATTTGCATCAAGGGAAGAATTTAAGAAAAGTGAAGCAATATAACCTCCCGTCCAAACCCTTTGTTTGTAGTTCAAGCTTGTATTGATTTTTCCCTATGAGCTCACATATGACTGTGAGATGTGAACTGGTTCGGCACAATCTTACTAGGGGTTTATCATCGATTTTTATGAATATTGAGTTTTTGTTTGGATGACAAAAAGTTATGTGTGGAAGATTCTATATGGTTATGTCGGACTAGATTTTTCAAATTATGGTAGGTAACTTATGGATGTGCAACAGTATGGACCTACGGTTCTACATGGTTAATGAGGATTTCTAGGAGATTGAAACTATTTTATTGATGGAACTATGCAAACTATCATGATGTGTTATATAAGAACTTGATGGTAAATATAGATTATATGCTCATACTATACAAAATTATTGGGGGTGACCATAATTTCTCTAAGTTTTGGAATGAGGTATATGATGGTTTGAATGGTAATTGAAACTTGGTATGTGAATGATTGTGTGGAGTTGACACTGAACATGAATCAATAGTTTTATCTTGATGAAGTTACTATTTTACCCCTTCTGATAGTTGGCCCAGTCATTTCTGATCAATTTATGAAATTGGTTTGGGAATTTTGAACTATTGGTTTAACTACAGTTAATTAATTGACGACTAGTTTTTAATATTCCATTTAATTTGTGTCCAATGGGTTAACCCATAATTTATTTAATACCACTTGACCCATATTTATTAGAATAAGTTGCTAGGGTTTTTCTCTTTTAATACATATTTATTTTATTTAGAAAAGAAAATAGATATAAAAGAAAAGGAATAGGCGAGAGGGAGTTGGACGACTGGCAAAGGGGAGGCGCAAACATCTTCAGGTCAGAGCTAAGTGAAGCTCAAACTCTTTTTATTTATATGAAATTAGGATATGACACTTACATTAGTACAATAATGTTATTAAGGGGGGGGATGCCATTATGTGTTTGTTGATGTTGTTTTGCCAAAAATAAGACAATTATTTGTGGTGATCAATAAGATAATGTTGAAAAATATTGAATAGGGATTAATGATGCCAATCATTGGAGAATCATTAGGATAATTGATTATGATGTTTTTTTTTAAAAAAAAATAGGCTACTTTGGAAGCTAAATTCCTTGTCCAAGGATCCTGACGGCCTAATCCAAATTTCCGTCGAAAATTTTCTTAAGCTTATCACATTATGATTCAAGTATTGATATATTGAGATAGATGATTAATTATTATATGTATTGTATTATATGAATAGTATTAGATTTATTACTTTGGGAGGAATTGAGACTTAACCCTAATCTTGAAATTAGGAAATATGAGGCTTCACATGTTAATTAGCATCAACATTAGGAACTTTATTATAGATTTTGGTGGGTTATTGAGTCTAGTCTAGACATATAGTAATATGGGTGTTGCTAGTTTTGAAATTTTGCTACGATTATTTATTTGAATAGATTACATTAATTTGCAAACCCAACAAATGGGGAATGCTCAAGTCCCAAAGTGATTGTTCAATTATTCGAGACAAGAGGATTTCACAACCCTTGTTAAGTGTATAGAATCACGTATTTCCTTGTGGTATGTGTTGTGGAGTAATGAGACTTGGTGATGGGTTGACTTGTTCGTATTGAATAATTCTAATGATGAAAAAGGGGTTATAAAAGACAATGTGATTAATTATTGTTGTGTGATGTGTTGAGAATGGTTTGAAAGGGTTACTGATTCATTGTTGATGTTGTATCACGATAGTGATGTTGTGAATTGTGCATTATTATTTATGAAAATTGTCATCTCCTCATTATTTGTGTGAACATGTCATTTGCATTGGTTCTGAAATATGGTTGTGACAAGTGTTACGTGAATTGAGGAAGGAAAAGATATTAGAGAGGATGTATCATTTCGAGGGACGTGTCGTGTGCCGCGACGAATATTATGATTCGAAGGAGGTGTTGCATGTTGTGACAGATTCTATTATCTATGGACGTGTAACACATCGTGAGTGATTTTATTATCGAAGGTCATATCATACGCCGTAATGGATGCATGAATAGGTATGTCACCCATGGGTCTCAGACTGAAAGACAACGGGTGTATATCACTAGGTAAGACATGCATTGCCATACTTGACATTACATTTAATTGCAATGCATATATTTATTATTTGTGAACTTCCGAGTGCCTTTCTGTGAAACTTGTGATTGGTGAACTTGATCTCGTGTATTATTGATCTGAAATTATCGAAGTGTTGTTATTGAGGTATGTTGTTGGTGTTTTTTAAAAGATGAGGCAGCACAAAATGATTGAAAATGTCTCTCAATATTTTATTAATCATAATAGGGCTTTAAATAGCTAGCTTGATAACATAATCTGCAGAAAATCTGCATAACAAGAATTTAAAAAGACCAAATAATCTCAACAATTAAAACAACCTAACAAATATTTAAAATTCAAATTCATCCTAAAACTAGGTAGCTTATTATTTTAAAAAATGACTGCGGTAACTAAAGCAAACTCAACACTCCTCCTTTGCTTTAGATACTGTAATTTATAAAAGTTGCTCCTCTTCAATTTCTGCTTCTACAACCTGTGCTTGAAGATTGTTCTTAAGCTTGCAAACTTTTGTAACATGACCGGCTTGTTTGCAATTTCCACATATTGCATCCGGTCTCCACCAACAAAAAATTTCCAAGTGCGCTTTTCTTTTGCAGTATTTGCAAAGAAGATAATTATTTTTTCTTCTCTGTTTTGTGCATAAAAAGCTCCCTCAGTAACATTATCTTACCTGAAGGCTCTTCTTTGCTCTTGTGCTTGAAGAGCACTAATTAGTTCTTCAACAAAAATAGTAGAGAGATCCTTAGACTCTTCCAAAGATAAAATTTTAGATTCAAATCTCTCTGGAATTGTCACATGAAATTTTTCTACTATTCTGTCATCTTTGAAATCCTCGCCAAGTAATCTGATTTTATTAACGATAAAAGAAATCTTGTCAGAATACTTAGAAATAGTTTCATCCTCTTGCATCCTAAGAGATTCGAAATCTCTTTTCAAATTCAAAAAATTTGCATTTGCCTAACTCGGTCACTTCCTTGATATTGGTTTTTTAATTTTTTCCAAGCTTCTTTTGACGCCTCACAAGCAATGATTTTTGAAAAAATCGAATCCGCAATTGAATTTTGAATTACAGTTTTGGCTTTGAATATTTTGGTTTTTTCATCTGAATGAGATTTAATTTGAGCAAGGGTAGGATTTGCAGGGAGAGGTTGTAAGGATATATCTTCCATTATAACTTCCCACAGATCATAGGTTTCAAGATATGATTTCATTTTCACTGACCAAATCTGATAGTTTTCACTAGTGAAAATTTTTGGGGCATTCAAAAAGAGAATGTTGCTTGCCATTATTTTGGTTAAAAAATGATTTAGAAAAGCCTATGCGTTGAAAAAAGCACGGGTTGAAAAGGTAGCCTTGATGGGTTAAAATGGGTAGCCCTGATGGGTTAAAAGGTAGCCCTTACGGGCTAAAAAATGTATGGCAGTTCTTTGGAAGATTTCACATATCCCTTAAGATCAATGAAGCTCTTGATACCACTGTTGGTGTTTTTTAAAAAATGGGGCAGCACAAAATGATTGAAAATGTCTCTCAATATTTTATTAATCATAATAGGGCTTTAAATAGCCAGCTTGATAAAATAATCTGCAGAAAATCTTCATAACAAGAATTTAAAAAGACTAAATAATCTCAACAATTAAAACAACCTAACAAATATTTAAAATTCAAATTCATCCTAAAACTAGGTAGCTTATTATTTTAAAAAATGACTGCAGTAACTAAAAGCAAACTCAACATATGTGCTATATTATTTGTGATTGATTAGGTTGGACTAATTTTATGCAGGTTGTAGTTATGGAGGTTCAGTTAGGATTGTAGGAGTACCGGTATTCTATATTCCTAACTTGTGTTTAGGGGTTGACTTGCTGAGTTTTGAATACTTTTATGTTATATACATGTGAATGTAAATATGGTGCTAAGGAGCTCAATCATAAAATGAATGAAGCTGTGAGATTGATGCAAATGAGATCAATTTGTTTGGTGTTTTCAACACTTTATTCGCCTTCAACATAATTTTTTTATTTATTTTTAAATAACTTGACCCAATTGGGCCAATTTTATAAATGTAAACTACTAAAATAGTTCAAAAAAGAAACAAAAAACTTCTGACCAGCCCAAAAGTAGTTGGACAATAAATTAAACAAAAAAACAACTAGCAAAAATAAATTGGAAACAAATTTCCTTTGGAAGGGTCCAAGAAACCCTCTATGTTCTCTGCAAATTGTAAAGTCTTCTCCACCTTCACAATTATTGGTTTAATGGTATGTTCCTTTCCATCTACATCTTCATTGTAAACCCCTTTTTCTTCTTCTAAGGATTTGTCATCTTCAATAATGAAGTGCAAAAGCTGTTGCAGAGTTGAGCTCAGCCAGCCAACCATTTCCATTCAAAATCCATGTCTTGATGTCGGGACTTCCTTAGGTGAGTTCCAAAGTGATTAATTTCATTTTTCTCTTGCGTATCATCTATGTTGTATCCCCCTTTTTCGATGTAAAAATCCAATGCTAAATCTGAGAAATTGTATCTGCATCTTTCTCGAGAAAATTTTCATCATCTTATTGTTGTATCTATAATTTGAGAAGAATTATTCTTGTAACGCTTTTCCTGAAATTTTAGTGCAAACCACGGGCTATTACTTCTTCTTTTTTCAATGATAAAATTGTTGGTTCTGCTTGAATTCATGAAATGATTGATATTGCATTATCCCTTCTCCTCTCTCCTTCTCTACCTATCATTTTTGTTGTGATTCTGATATTGGGTAATTGTTTCTTGTCTAAATTCACATTTTTTTTGCTTGACTTGGTAACTCTGCGAAAGAATTATAGACAACTCTGTCTGGATTAAAAAAAGCCAAATTGGTTAAATAATCAGCCAAAGTATTTCCTTCTCTATAAACATGTTGGATCTGAACATGACATTCTTGAGAGAGTCCCTAATTATCTTCTATTATCACTGATATACTCCAAGGCACTTCCCATATTCTAGTGAGAATTTTTATCAGAACTTCTGAGTCTGTTTCCAGTTCCAGACACACTTGCATAACTCCTTATGTAACACAGTGTGCTAAATCTTCTCTTATTGCAACTGCTTCTAACTCTAGATTAGTACCCTCCTGTATCTTTTCTCCTTGCACATAGACTGGATCGCCTACAAAATTTCTTAGAAAAAAGCCATATGAACTTTTTCCTGAGTTACCTCTAAATGCACCATCCGTATTGCACTTTAGTATACCTTCTGGTGGTTTCCAACACACTGGGAGATAGTATAGCTTTTGGTTTATGCTTCTCCAGGCAAGCCATAATGTCGGACCATCTTGTTGGCAAATCTTGTAGTTTAGGATATATTGTTCTCTCTAGTTTCTACAAATCTAAATTGACCCTAAAACCTAAGTTGTTGTAAGAGGATGGTCTGCCATGATTTAGACTGTTTCTCCTCTTCCAAATATTCCATATGATAACAATTGGTACAACTCTCATAAGGGTTTAAAATTGGAGAACAATCACTTGTCCACCATTTAATCACCACTTGTGATAGTTGTAATCCTGCTAACCTAAAAACCTACAACATTAGCAAACAATATCCACAACTTTGCAGTTGTATAAGAGGTTAGAAAAAGGTGAGACATAGTCTCGGATTTAGGTTGAATGCAGCACCAACATCTGGATACAAGATTAATCCCCATGCTTTGCA
Organism: Solanum chiquidenum; assembly: GCA_029582725.1. Lineage (NCBI taxonomy): Eukaryota > Viridiplantae > Streptophyta > Magnoliopsida > Solanales > Solanaceae > Solanum > Solanum chiquidenum. The sequence continues at coordinate 17,734 of JAJOOS010027546.1, forward strand.
CCACTTCATCCACAGGCACTCTGAACTTCCACATCCTCTATATGAGAAAAGACTGTTTAAAAGGCAGTTTCTTATTCCACATATATGTGAAAATATCTTCCTCTTGATCTTTCTGCCTAATATATTCCCATGCACTCCTCACAGAGAAATTACCACTGGCCTCAGGCATCCAAACTGGCTTATAAACTCTATTAGTTTGTTTTGGTGGTGGCAACTTTTTAATAATAAAAATAACATAATCTTCTGGAAGATGGTCTCTCCGCTTCTGCTCATCCCACCCCTGTGCATCAGTGAATTTTCTTACCTCAATTTCTTCCTCTCCTGCTCCTGGAAGGATGTGATATAGAGCCCCCATGGTGGTCCAGTCACTACTAGAAATAAGGCCTACAGCAACAATGATGAAGCGACGGTTTAATAACTGTCTCCATAAATATTCTATAGCAACACTTCTAACCGCCCCCATAGACCCATGGACCTAATACCACACTTATTAAAATAAATCGTTGCATCAGCCTATAACCGTTGCTAGAAAGATACTTTTTGCAACAGTGTTTTTAATTGTTGCAATACTAAATATTATTGGGACGGTTTTTGTGAAAAAAATTCTATTGATATGTACATTCCCCCCTAAAAAATTATTTTCCCCCTCTAATTTTAGAAGCCCGCGAAAACTTTTTTTTTACTTGCAAAGTAACCTTTTAGTGGACTTCTCTAGAAATAAAAATTGAGGAATTTGTTGTATCAAGGGTTTCTCTAAGGTCATCTCAAAAAAGAACCAAGAAGTCGACCTTGGTGGGTCTTCTCCAAAATCATCTCGCTCGTCTCCAACAAGAGTTCCTTTCTGATAAAAGCGTCATCTCCGACAGCTTCAACAAGTGACTTGTGGTGCCTCTGCAACTTAATCTTCACCAAAAGGTGTGATATTCTATCTATTTCATTCTTCTTAAGTTTTCCTTCTCTACATTTTCATGGGTTGTTGAAAGAGCTTCTGCTCTTTAACGTTTTCAACACCATTGAAGGGATTTTGAAATGCACAAATGGGTTTCTATGAAATAGATGTTGTTTGTTCTGCTGTATGTCTTTGGTTTAATCTATTTGTGTTTAACATTTGTACCTCAAATTTGTTAAAGGTTTGTGAAAATTATGGGTTAGGGCTTTTTTGAGAATTTCGATCTTCACATTGATTTCACTATTACATGATAAATCTTCTTTACATGAAAATTTATTGGATCCCACAATGACGATATCATCTTGAGTTAACATAAGTTCTAAAATACTCATTCTAGTAGGTCAATATAAATGTTTTTGGATTGTTTGTGTCGTATTAAACTTTAAGAAAACATGAGCTAGTCTCTTATTGACAACAGTAGTATGTAGATGCAAATTGAAATCCCCACTTTTTCAATGTGTCATCAAATGATAATCTGTTTTGCAAAAATCTGATATGTGTAATCTACTTCTTTTTTCTTTTAGTTAAGAATGTGTTTATATGTATATCTTATTTTTTAAATTATATTGATACTAGCAGGAGTAAGTTTTATAAGCTGTGAAGATAATGAATACGATGCATATGCCCTGCTTGCTATATATTTAAGATATCATTGTTTATAGCTTTATTTTTAAGTATGGTTTGCTTTTAACTTATAATTGACTTATTGATGTATGTTGATGTTTGTTACGATTACAGGTTAGTTCAGTCAACTATTCTAAAAGTTGTGGGTAGATTTAAATCTCTTACTTTCACCGTAGGTAAACTCTTTTTCCAGAAGTTCTTTTTTTTTCAATGATTGTTCTGGATGACCTCTTTTTGCTTTATATATCTCGTAAGCTCGATCAGGTTAGCTTGCTGCTTGTCTATTTATTCATGTTGGTTTTCTTGCATATATTGATTATTAGTCTTGTCATGTCATTACTATCTGTGAACATGTAGCTTACTATAGTATACTTGGGTTCTTTCACCCTTAGTCAGACAAACATTGTCACATAGTTGGATCTGTACAAACAGGGAGGGTGCATTTTTTATCGGTATTAGAGATGAAGTTGTTTGTATTTAGCTAAAATTGAATACTTCAACATCTGTTTGTTCCACGTACTTGTTTCTCTTAAAATTCTGAATTTGCCTCTTGTACTTTGTTGGTAGTGATTGTTTTAGGAAATGTAGGAACTAGTATTGGTTAAGTTTACAGTTCATTAAGTTTAATGGTTAACTAGATTCACCTTTTACAGTAGAGAAATGGTAATGAATTTATGTTTATATAAGTCATAAGTGTAACATACTATATGTGGTTGTACAATCGAAGGATTAATAAATAACTTGAGATTAGCAGTGTGTATCCAATTTTTTGGGTTGAGGAATAGCATGTCTTATAGTTTCCATTTATCCAGAAGGTTAGTAAAAACAATTTCTACCTTCTGGCATATTTTGCATTCAGAAAAGTTAAAGTCTTGGGTGTATTTTATGTGACAAAATTTATTCCCAGAATTTTTTTCCTTAATAAAATTACATTTCAGTGCTTTGTGTTACCTTGAATTGTGGAAAATGCGGAAAATATATTTTATCAAAGGGGAAAAGATAACTTCTGTCACTAATGGGCAGAAGTCATTCTCCATTATAATTATTCTAGTTCTTAGTCCATATTATTTGTTCCAATCAGTACATGCATAGACATTGTTTTTAACTTTCAATACTCAAAGTTATCACCAAAAATGCTATCTCATAAAGTGATTTATAGTAAAACATCTTTCTTCTAAGATTTTTTTGGGCTAATCCCTTAGACTAGGTGGTGCAAGGTTTGAAACTCGGTAGACAAACTTAGAGCAAATTTTGCGGGTTACATTTCATGATTCCAGATTTTTGTTGGTTTTTTATTTCTAAATAGGAAATTGCTGTTAGAAAATAGCATACACAATAGAAGCATTCCAGAATCATACATCTTGCATGAATATAGACAACAATCACAAATACGTATCACATACAAAGTATGCTGAAAATTAACTCGGGATTATCTCTTGAAGCGTGTGCAGATATCTTGAAGAAAATCTGACTCCTGCTCTACGATCTTCTACAGTGATTCGAGTTAATAAATTGAACTCTCTCAATACTTGGGTTGGCAAGTATTGTATAGAATACTGAATTGTCTTTATAGGTTAGAAGAATCCCTACTTATAGAGGTGTCTTCCTAGTCCAAAGAGGAGAAGAAAGTGTAAATCCTTTTTCTTCAAGAAAACCAAAAACACATGTTACTTTTCCTTCTTCTACTAAAAATTAGGATTCTGAGTTCTAGTTAAATTGAGCACTAGAGGGACCACATAATTTATTACTGAGGCTTTCTATTATGGAAATAACTCCAAATAATTAATTTGAATTATTCCTACCATAATAAATTACAAATTATTCCACTAGAAATTCGTAATTGCACTCCTCTATTTATATTTCGAAATTCACCATTAAACACTTATGTAATTCCCCCTGTTAAGATTATAGATACTAATCAATAAATTAAATTACTGACGAATTTAATTTAATGATTAATTTCCTT
>JAJOOS010027547.1:0-18555 GCA_029582725.1 Solanum chiquidenum
TTTCTTCTATTCATGATTTTGCAAGTAGCCAAGATATTTTATTGTCTCAATTTATTATTTCTATCTTGACCCCCCCCCCCCCCCACAAGAAAAAAAGAATAAGATAATTATAACTATAAACTTTCAATATTGGTACAAAGACTACTCATTTTTCAATTGTTATTTCATTCATGGACTAATAATACTATTTTTTTTTAATTGTAACGATATGAGCATCTAATAGTCATAAGTATTCTTCCAATCTAGGTTCAAGAGAAATGAAAAAAACTTTCTTCAATAAAAGAAATAAAGCTACAAGGTTAAGTTTGTATATATAATTTTGTTTGACTTGATTGGTGCTACTGGCGGATGATCTGGACTCTGTCGTGGGCCAGGGACCCCAGGAACCAAACAATGTGAAGATCCTGGAATAAGTGGACTATCATGCAACTTTGTAATTTTGTAAACCACCAAAAAAGGTTGTAAGATTTATTTACCGTTTGTTGTTAAACTCTCATATGGTCGAATAGCTTGAACAATTTTTTCAGTCCCAAAATGGAAAAAAGCAAGAAAAACAAAGGCAAAAAAGAGTTTCATGTTTGTAGAATTGACACTTATTTTTTTCATTGATGATTGGTCCTTAAATAATGTAGGACAAAGTTTGTGTATACTTTCTTGTATTTATGTTAATTAAATGCAATGAAGTGTAGATCATACGAAAATTTAATGAAGATATGCCTATTATTATCAAGTTGTAGTGTACACCTGTTTTATTTAATACATTTTCTTACTTATACTTCTGGAAAATAAGGAACCGAACTGCATTTGGATTGATTATACTGTATTAATTGCAATCACCCATATGAATACGGGAAAATAGATTAGGCAAGATAAGAATTAAGTAAAATGATCCTAACTCATTTTAATCTCCAAAAATTAAAATTAAAATCAAAATCAAAACTTCAACTCCATAATTGAGTTAACTGAAATCATTTATAAAAATAGCATTAATTTTTATACATAGTACAAATAAAGAGACGTGTTCCACAACACTATTTTTATTTGCTTCCTTTAGGAAGAAATTAAATACAATAAAAATAAAGTAAATTGTAATATTTCAAAGACATTAGTCGGTAAGTTATGTTTTTAATTTTGCGGTTGCATCCCCATTATAACTATTGGTTAGATTAGAGTTTTGGTACCACTACTTGCAGTTCTTAGGGGTTAATGTCACGAACCAGATCATCGTGATTGGCACCCGCACTACCCTTCCGGTGCGAGAACCATTAATACTAATTGGCTAACCAACTAAATCAAAATACTAAAGCATTTTAGGTTACGGAAGCAAGTTTAAATGACCGAAAGAAATACAGAGTTCCCATAAACTCCAAAGGTTTAAAAAATAACTTAACCAAACTAATGCGGAAGTCTTAACCCCTTGAAAGTCAATCTACCAAAACTCTACCAATGACAAGTCTAAGAACAAGGTGTACAACCCCAAAACTAAACAACACCTTAAAAAAATAGTCTTAGTCTGAAAATAGTGGAATTAAACAAGAGAGATCAATGGCAGCCTGAAAGAACTGGCTCACCCTTGAAATTTGGTCACGTTCAATAGTCACCAAGCTGAGGTATATCAATAGCCGCCTGAAAATGCCCTGTACTCAACAAAGAAAGAGCAAGTGCAGTATCGGTACACAACCACAGTGTACTGGTAGGATCACGCGGCTATCCCAATAAGTGAAACACATGCAAGTAACCATAACATTATAAAACAGACATATACTGAACATATACAATATTAGTCATTTTTTTAGGACCAATGTAGCATTCCACGTTCTCAATAATACACATTGGTTATCAATTTAGAGCAACAAATAGTCTTTCGAATCACCATTAGATATGAACGTAATTAACACAAGTAAATACACAACACAATTCAATGGTACTCTGACGGAACCCTATTCAATGGTCCTCTCATGGAACCCAAACCCAAGCTGTTAGCATACCGGTACGTGGTACCCGATCCAATGTTTATGCCGAAACGTGGCAACTAATGCCATATTTATGCCGGAATGTGGCAATAAATCCAAGTTAGTGTGTCGAACGCAACACCCGATCCATTCAACAAACTAAAATCACAATGTATATTCTCACGATTATACAACAAGAGGTGATTCATGGCATGCAATTGTTCAATTATCCTCATTTACGATTACGGTGATCAATAATGCAACATTCTCATACATTTTGTTTTCTTTCTTTATTTTAATGAGCCATTTTCATACATACATACATAAACCAACATGAAATCACAACCATCACCTACCTCGAATCCAAGCTTGAATCCCCTAAGGCACTTGAATCTTCCCTTTCCGGATTCTTCCCGCTTGTTCGTGGTCTAAAAACATACAATTAATGCAAGGATCAATAAACGAGGCCTAATTACCTGGATTATAGTCAACCTTATCAACCCTAGGATAAACCCTTAATCTCCATACCTAGGTTAGGGTTTCTTCCACCATAAATCACAGATCAAAACCCTCCCCCATTGATAATAACCCAAGGAACTAGGTTCTATGGATCAAAAAACGGATTCAGGGAGTGAAAACCTTACCTTTAGCCTCAAGAATAGTGGAAAACTGTCAAGAACACTCATGGGTTCGTTCCTTAGCTCTCAAGTTTGAAAATTGCATAATAAAATGATTTTGGGGTTTATTTCCGTCTTAAATCGCGACTATCCCGCTATGGCGGCCCCTAGCCCACCACTGCGGCCCCACCCAGGCGGGAATAATCCTTCCACAGTTGATCGTTCACATGTCTGCAACATGTTATAAAGGACTTTCACACAACATCAGGACAAATCCTATATCACATAATCATGATAAAATTATAAATCAATACTCGCTACAATTAGAAGTGAACCTGAACCAACCAACACACACTGATAATACCCAAACAATCATAGTCCTTATCCACATCTCCATCTCACAACATAAATTTCCATAAGCTTAAGTTATAAAAATTTGATCTTTAGACATCATATACTCATCGAGGGATGTGTCCAAGCATACAAACCCTCTAACCACGCTATCGAATGCTAGATTTAACAATTATGATTGTAGATTACCCTTAAGAATAGTCGAATTGGACCCAATGATCCCCACATTCATCCACACACAATCAATACATGACCTCGACGACTAGACAAATCTTAAGATTATCGGACAACCATGATCACACAGGGTAGCTCTTCTATGAATTCTCATAAGCAAGTGGTACATGTTGAACCACTAAAATACTTTAACAACTCCAAGACAACACCAATTATGTCATTCGAAATAACTAAATCTTCCCAATATTCCCACTCAACTAAGAGAACATCGCAGGATTAGGTACCCCTCATCCACCACTAGGGATCCACCCACAAAAGTGAAATCACACTAGAGCATAGCTAGTGAATAATACTCATAATACTAACAACCATCATAAACACTCCGACCATTTACCTTATTATAAGCCAACACTTTAAAAATGAAACCTTTCTGAGGTACTTAACAATCAATAGTAGTAAACTTACGACTCAACTCAGGTGTAAGTCCTTTCAAATGCTCAATACCGGATACAATTGATCATTTCTCACTTTGCCAATTCATACTTTAACAAAATACATCACCACGAATGTAGACTTACAATGAAAAATCTGAATTGTAATCTCCACCGTATAACACAATCCCTTTCTCTATCAACATTAGCTTGTACCTTGAAGATTTTTATGAATTCATGAATCTCCGTTTATCATTGATCGCATCTCCATTGATATTACAATATATTTCGCTAAACTTTCAATCATACTCATTACTAAACTAAAAAACAAGAACCAAGGACTTATCATCACACTCGAGCTAATGTCTGTACACTCCTTTCTCATGTCTTTGTCAATAGTTTCCAACCAATCTTATTATATAGTTGCATTCCATCACAAACTCTTATTACCCTTATGCTCAGTAAGCCCTGACTATCACCACAAAGTCAAACTTTCCATCAATACGACACCTCAAACTCGGGTATACCCATCATATTCAAAGGACTAACCCAATTTTTATGCGCACATTCTTACTAAAATATTTCAATTGCCTTCACCCAAGTATACTCAATATGACTTTATTTATCCATAAGCTTGTCATCCTGGTATTAATCCTCCCATTTATGGCTTAAGATAAAATCAGCAGGCCTCATACTACCATCCTTCTTCTTAACAAACAAGATGGAACACCCCACGGGGAAGAACTAGGAGGGATGAAACCTTAATCAAGAAGCTCCTAGATTTGAACTTTAAGCTCTCTCAATTTTGACACCACAAAAATAGACTCAATAGAGGGGGATTCGACCTCAACATCGCGAATATGAGCCAATCAGCCAAACAATCCCGCCCCATTAGTTTCCTATCCCACACGACAAATCTGACCTTAGTTAAGTTAGGCTTGTAACCCCTTCCCACTATTACCTTTCCCTACCCGGGATCTCTAGAGTTACCGACTTAGCATTACCATTAAGCATAACATAATTGGAGGACAACCAAGTCATGCCTAAGATTATATCCAATCAGTCATATCCAGCATAATCAAATCAACCCAAATCTGAAAATCCATAAACACAACAGGATAATATGATATACATGGGTGACTATGACTGACTCTTCAACTGGGGTAGAAACATGCATAGGGGCATCAAGTATATCACAAATCATATCAAATTCTGAGGCAAATCGCACGGACAAAAATATAAGTAGAACCCGGATCAAACAACACCTTAGTCATCTGGTCACAAACAATAATAGTACTTGTGATCACTGCATCAAACTCTCAGCCTCGGTCTTTCCCAGTTTTTGACAGCATTCGATTTATTACAAGGTTTTATAGTCTATCCTCGATTGCTGAACACTGATTGGATTGCAAGGGTTAATTTGGATTCGATTTGGAATCTATAAGGAGACCAGGGAAAAATAGAGGAGACATGGCTAAGGTTCTGTCTCGCCCTATCCTTCTCTGGTGGGGAATTTCCGCTCAAGCGGACTCACGCTGGCAGAAAAAATCCCGCCCAGCGGCTCAGACGAAAATAGTACCCAGGCAATAAGTTTTTCTGGGGTTTTTCTCTTTTCTAAATCTCCCAACGGGTTTCATCTTTACTGAGCAATTTCGGATAATCCTCTGAACTAGGATAATCATTGTCTACCCCGAGTCAATCCAACAATACATAATACAACTCATTCTCATTAATTCAACACCATAACCCACACATCCTGAGGATACACCCAGACACTCATGCGGTTATTACTCAAGCGCAAGACACGTCCAGATCTTTCTTACAAATCACCTCATACATTATCTAGACCCTTGCATCGAACTTAGACGTGAACTTCTTTTCACAACGAGTGTCACAATACTCAACAGTTACAACTTACATAGTTTCAATCAATTCAGCCAGCATATTGCACATATAAAAAATCAGACCCACACTTATTGTGCCCACATTCATATCATCGCGTCCAAGCAAATACAACTTCCACATTCACAGTTAACTAAGGCAACAAGGAACACACATTCACAGATTTAAAGTTACAACTCACAGATAAGCTCGATTTCTAAATTAGTTTGTTCCATAGATGACCATTACCGGTCTCCCATTACAAGAGAAAAATGTAAATTGATGCACCCTGCAAATTGTCAAAAGATAATTTATTCGAGGCAGTAGATACTTGTTCCGAATGGTGACCCTATTCAACTGTCAGTAGTCTATACACATCCTCTCTTTCTAGTGATGGTGTTACCACTGTTGTTGCTCTCACTCGGACTATAGAGTGAAGGAGGAAAGATATCAATTTGTATCACCCAGATACCAATTGGATTCAAGGCATGAAGGAGAAGAAATAAGTGAGTTTTTCCTAAAGTCTTATAGCCTCTTGAAGAAAAGTACGGACGTCTTCGTACCGTTCCGTAAGACTCTACTAGAATCATTTTGGTACAATGAGATCAACGAACCTAGGGCTCTGATACCAACTTTGTCACGACCCAAACCATCGTGAATGGCACCCACACTACCCCTTCGGTGGGAGAACCATTAATACTAATTAGCTAACCAACTAAATCAAAATACTAAAGCATTTAAGGTTATGGAAGCAAGTTTAAATGACCAAAAGAAATACGGAGTTCCTATAAGCTCCAAAGGTTTAAACAATAATTTAACCAAACTAATGCGGAAGTCTTAACCCCTAGAACCTGAAAGTCAATGTACCGAAACTCTACTAACGACAAGTCTAAGAACAAGGGATACAACCCTTGAAATCCGGTCACGCTCAATAGTCACCTAGCTGAGGTCTATCAATAGCTGCCTGAAGATGCCTTGTACTCAACAAAGAAAGATCAAGTGTAGTATCACTACATAACCACGGTGTACTGGTAGAATCACGCGGCTATCCCAATAAGTGAAACACATTCAAGTAACCACAACATTATAAAACAGACATATGTACTGAACATATATAATATTAGTCCTCTTTTCAGGATCACTATAACATTGCACATTCTCAATAATACACATTGGTTATCATTTTAGAGCAACAAACAGTTTTTCAACCTCAATCACCATTAGATATGAACGTAATCAACACAAGTAGATATACAACACAATTTAATGGTCCTCTCACGACACCCAATTCAATGGTCCTTTCATGGAACCCCAACTCAAGTTGTTAGCATACTGGTACGTGGTACCCAATCCAATGTTTATGCTGAAACGTGGCAACCAATCCCATATTTATGCCGGAATGTGGCAACTTATCCAAGTTAGTGTGTCAGAACGCAACATCCTATCCATTCAACAAACCACAATCACAATCACACTGTATATTCTCACAATCATACAACAAGAGGTGATTCATGGCATACAATTATTCAATTATCCTCATTTACAATTAGGGTGATCAATAATGCAACATTCACATACATACATTCATTATAATGAGAATTACAAACATATATCACACCAACATGAAATCACAACCATCACCTGCCTCGAATCCAAGCTTGAATCACCTAAGGCATTTGAATCATCCCTTTTTGGATTCTTCTCGCTTGTTTGTGGTCTAAAAATATATAATTAATGCAAGGATCAATACACGAGGCCTAGTTACCTGGATTATGATCAATATTATCAACCCTAGGCCAAACCCTTGATCCCGATACCCATGTTAGGGTTTCTTCCAACTAAATCACAGATCAAAACCCTCCACCATCGATAATAACCCAAGGAACTAGGTTCTACAGATCAAAAAATGGATTCGGAGAGTGAAAACCTTACCTTTAGCCTCAAGAATGGTGGAAAACTGTCAAGAAGACTCCTTAGTTCGTTCCTTAGTTCTGAAGTTCAAAAATTGCAGAATAAAATAATTTTGGGGTTTATTTTTGACTTAAATCGCGACTGTCCCACTATGGCGGCCCTGCCCTGGCGGGTATAATTCCGTCATAGCGGCTTGCACGGAAATATTATGTCAAATTAAGACCTCCAAACCCCCATTTCACAATACACTTTCATCCCACGACACTGGGAATACACCTATTCACACTAAGATCAATTTCGAGAGTTGTACTCATTCGAATTAAATTCCACAAAGTCGTACGGGTTCCTTAACGTGTTAGCTATCCACTCACGTAATTAATTTCCTTATTACACTTCTCATTCATTACTAGATTTCACTAGACTCGCCTAACTTTGATTTTGTCCAAATTTGGACTAGGCTACAAAATTTTAAGTTACTACTCAAAAGTTTTTTTGGTCCAATTCTTTCCCCATTGGCTTTTCCCTAACGATGGAATCAGGTTGTTACAGTTATTTTCCTAAATGTTTTAACTATTTGTTGAATTTATGGGGACTCAATCCTTGGTTGTTGCAGAACTACTTTTCTTTGCTTTATATGGTTAACTTGTTTTATAAATGGTGTGTTGGATTTAGTTTGAGTTGGTGGTTGATTCTCCCACAAGGTGCTTTAGTGCGTACTGCACTCACGATAGTCTGAGTCGTAAAAAAAAGGGGTAATAAGTTAGTAATCAAACAGTTTATAAGAAAATAAATAAAAACAATTAATTTTAGAGTCGGGTGAGTTGAGTTATGACGTATTGTTAGCATATTTTTACCTAATTCATCTCATTCCAAGTAAATTGTTGACAAGGTTATACATTAGTTCATTTAACATTTAACCTATTTTGAGCCATCTAATTTTAGTTTAAACGATCAGCTGACTATCCAAATCACACCTAGAACTGAATATTGAATACCTGATATATACGAAATTATGCCCTCCCCTAATCAAATATCAGAATAATTAATTTTTTAGGCCAACTATAATTATTATTTTAGTTATATGGTCTCTTTATGAGAGATCCTTATTTATATATATATATATATATATATACATATATATATATATATGTAACACCCCAAAAATTTCTAAGTTAAGACCAAAATCATTTCATAACACTTCAAAACTCTACTCTTAAAATTTGAATCATTCGTGTAACATCTCGAACTTTGAGAAAGTCTAAAGAGGGATAATGGGCAAATCCACGAACCCAAAATGGATCATGGACCCTTCACGAAACCCTAAACCTTCTATTTATGGGTCCACGATCCATTTAGGGTAAGGTGGCCAACCGTCCAGGGCTGCCAAGGTGGGGGGTAACCTAGATGGGATCCTAGAGGGCCTGTGGTGGCTTGTATGGTCCGTTTGGGGGTCAGTACAAGTTACCTATCAACTTTTAAGTTTTGAGTCAACTTCAAATGATCATATCTCTCAAGACATAATGAATTAGTTGGCCCATGACCTTACAAACCAAAGGTTTTTGACTTTTCTTTCCAACGCCACCAAGTTTGCCTCATTTTGAGTTTGGACTAAAAAGTTATGCTCATTTTAGTAAGACCCTATCAATAAGACGAATGTTCACGAATGGCTATATGGCCCTTGAAGTGTTTCACGGACCGTGGAGCCTTAAACGGTCTGTGAAACCTTCCTTGAAGGGCACTTCATCAGATTTTTAAGTTGGGGTCATTTTGGTGTTTCTCCTATGCGTTTGGTACTTAAACTACATCATTTTAACCCTTATTCCAAGCCTAAACCATGAAGTTTTACACCTAATTAATGTCTTATAAAGTATTAATCAGTTCTTTTACGTTCATTAACCCTTCAAGTAATTAGAAAAAGGTTCCAAGAGGAGAAAAACTAGGGTTTCAAGCGTTCTTTGAGTTTAGTCGATTTCGCCAATAACTTCATTCTGTCTAGGTATGTGAGACTATCATAGTGTTGTACTTGTTCGTCCTCACGCCCTACTTATATAAAATTCAGAGAAAATGTAATCTAGTGTTCTTTCCTTTGATTTGAGTAATCTAGGGTTCTATCCTTAGATTTGAGTGTTAATCTTGATATGAGTTGATGTTGGGTTCTGAGTTCTTGAGTTCATGATTATTGAATTTCTATTCTTAATTATTGAATTGATGTATATTGTGCATTGAGATTTATTAAGTTGATTGTTCATGTCTATTCTTCAGCATGAACCCTATCATTGAGTTCTTATTGACAATATTTTAATAAAACATAATTGTTTTAAACTTAGTTTTGGAAAATCAAAAAGGATTCTCGAGAAAGAGTTTAAAAAATGATTTGAGAAAGAGTATAATTTTTCTACTTTGTGAAGAGAACTATGATTCATGACTAGTATGACAATCGAGTATGCCATCAAGGTGTAAGTAGTATGACATATTGATATTCCATCAATGATAATGTAGTATGACTTCTCGATTCATAATGATCAGATCACAATAAACATTTGTTTTAAACTATTTTTTTTAGAAAGAAAAGTAGAGTTTTAGTATATTTCAAACAGAAATTTTGATTTCTAAATGAGTTTATGAGTTCTGAGATACTTTAGAGCATTACCTCTTTTAAGAGGGTATTTTGAGTAATTACCTCAAAATAGTCCTGTCTTCATGATTATATATTTCTGAGAGTAGTATTGAACACTGATATGGGGATGAATTCAGACAACTCAAAATCCTCATACACCATGTATGCCAACATGGGTAAAGGATCAAACTTTTTAGATGAATCCCTATTTTCTTAGTGGATCCACTTAGTTGAGAGGTTTTATACCCCGACACGATATAAGACAGTTCTGCTAGACTCTTTCTACTAGAATAGACTCACCAATATGTACGGAATTGTTGAAGGGATCAAGAAGTTGTTTTGGGGAAATGCCAAACCTCATGGCTCCATAAGGAGTCACAAAAGACAAATTCGCAACTGGATCAAGTAAGGCATCAAAATCAATAGAAAAGGCTTTAAATATAACCGTGACACATCTGGCAAGTTCTCCTAATCCTGATGAATGGACATAGCATATATAAATGTTTGAATGCCTTTCTTCTCCTAAAGTAGCACCCATTAGTGTTGTCCTACTTGGTAGGGGTGCCGGAGAAGATTGGGCCTTGCGCTTCCCCCATTACCCTGTTCCACATAAGGAATTCCCTAGAAAAGTGACCCGCCCTTCCATACTTGTAATAACTGTCAGTACAAACATGACATTTCCCTGATTAAGCTTACCACACATACCACAGAGTGGGTTGTGAGTGAAGACTTGTGCCACACTGCCCTACGACCGAGGACCCTGAGCTATAATTTTTTTTTGGAGTTCTTGTTCTTGTGATAATTCATATTCATTTGTGCAAACGCATTAGCTGATGATGGAGAAGGTCCATATGACCTTTGTTGGAAGGATGCCTGATTTCCATTCTCGGTCTTCTACTTGTCGAACTCATAATTTGCTATCTTAGCCATCTTACTGTGGAACTTTACCCTGTCTTTCAACTTGTCCTCCTCCACCTGTTGTACATGAATCATAAGCCTAGCTATATCCATTTCCCATATCAATATAATTACCCTCCCTTCCTTTTTTGATGAACAGGAAAGCCTAGACACAAAGTTTTTTGGATCCACATTGAGCTTTGACCCAGTGATTCCAGGATATTCATTCTTTGAAATTCTTGGACTCTAGGCGTATCAATCACATCCTGACGGCCAGATCCATGGCGACCAACCTGTTTTGTTACCACTTGAGTCAATATCTTAATAGCATTCCTAAACTAAACATTGGTGACATCTTCATGAGGTGGTTGCACTCCTAGTGCATTAAGAGCTTATTGACCTTGAGGATTAGCATTCCTCCAAGCAGGACGCCCTCAAATAGCTCTTTATGGAGGCATGATATGAAAATACATGCGTAAGCATGAGTTAGAAGAAACTTTTATAGATTTGAACTCTATCACACAAACATGAGTAAGAAGAAAGTGAAAAGTTCCTAAATATCGTAGCTTCGTTATTATAGGTGTGGTGCACTTCAAACCGATAAGAAGGACTCTACTAGACACGACTTCATTGACACCCTAGTATTCTTGAACTCTGTGCCCTAATACCAAGTTTGTCACGACCTGAACCTACACACTAGATGTCCGGCACTCAAGAACCATTGCTGGCCCCAAAGAAAAACCTTAGCTTGACTAACTACATAAAAGAAGCCTGACTCAAGTAGATATATAATTTAAAACTAAATTAAATTATTAAGTCAAAGTACTCAATTAACTTGTCTGAAAATACTGAATGAAAGTAGTAATAGAAAGGGACTAATTATTCATTTTACATTCACTTTTCTTTACTGAAGTATTGTTTGGAAGTAAATCAATTATACTCTTTCTCTTTCTCACTGTCAAATAGTACATATGAAATCATTTGATTCTTTCTTAAAGTCTCTTATCAAAACATGCATTTAAACGTCTATCGATGTATAAGAAATCACATATAATAATCTCTATAATCATGAATTTTAGAAACAAATAGGGTTCATGTGATAGGAAACATGAACAATAATTTAGAATTAAATATGCATAATAAAAATCAAAATCTCAATGATTGAGGAATTGTAATTCAAAACAAGAAACATTACTAAATTTGGATTTCAAGACACTAAAGATAAAACTATGAACTTAACCTTTTAATGAATTAATTTAAATGTAGGGTGTGAGGATGAACTTTGTTCATCACTATGAGTAGCCTTACATACCTGGAAGAGCAAAATTCTTGGCAAAATCAGTGAAAACTCGAAGAATGCTCGATACCCTCGCTTTTTCCTCTAGGATTCTTGCTCTAAGACTTGAAAGTGTTAATGAACATAAAGGATTGATTAAAACTATTTACTTAAACTCTTAACTAGGTGTAAAAACATCGTGGTTTAGGCGTAGAAAGGATGGGAAAATACTAAACAACCCATCTTACAAACTGACGAAAACCTTCTACGGGTTCATCTACGGTTCGTGGTTTGATCTACGGACTGTAGATACCATCCATGGAATTTATAGTGAATTTTAAGCCTCAAAAATTCATTCTATGGTTCCAATCTATGATCCGTAGAAATTTCTATGGACTGTAGATCTAATTCATAAAATTAATACAATTTTCAGGTTCAAAAGTCGATCCTATGGGTCCCAACTACGGCTCGTAGAAATTTCTACGGCCTATAAAATGGATGTATAAGAATTGGTCCCCAAAATATGATTTCTCTAATGTTTTTGACTATTTAAAAGTATGGGTCGTCAAAATTTCCAAGACCCGTAGAAACAAGTCATGGGAATTGTCTTCAGGAAACGTTTATGTGACAGTCTCTGGTAATATGACTCTAACTTTTTACTCTAAACTCGAAATGAGGCAACTTGGTGGCGTTTGAAAGAGGACTCATAGACCTTCAGTTTTAGAGGTCAAGATCCACCTAATTCATTTTGTGCTAGGACATATAATCATCTGATGTTGACCTAAGTAGAATCTTATGTCAAAACTTAATCGGTAAGGAAACTTTCAACTCAACTTTGTGCTAGGGGGTTTTTGTGACCTTAATTCATATCCAAATCAATTACATCACTAAATAATTGACCTTTACACATATGAGAAATTTAAGAATCACCCTATACGACTTTACATGTAAATAAAGAATGGTTCGGGCCTTAGCTTAGAATTTTTTGGGTGTTATTGTTTGAGTTAGTGGTTGGTTTTCCCACCAGGTGTATTAGTGCGGATGCCACCCACGACAGTCTGGGTCATAACAAAAAAGTAATAAGTTTGTCATCAAACAACTTATAAGAAAATAATTAATTTTAGAGTTGGGTGTAATGACATGAATATTTAATAATAATAAGTACACTTCCAATATAGGTTCAAGTACAATAAAAAAACTTGCTTCAATAAAACTAACAAAACTACCAGCTTAATTTTTTGTATATAATTTTTCTTGACTTGATCCGTACTGTTGGCGGGTATCTAGACTCAGTCGTGGGTTAGGCTCCCAGGAACCAAACGATGTGATGATCATGGACTACATAGACCATCATGCAACTTTGAAATTTTGTAATCCACCAAAAAAGGTTATAAGATTTTTTCATTTTTTGTTGTTAAACTCTCACATGGTCGAATGGATTGAACCATTTTTTCAGTTCTCGAAAGGAAGAAAGCAAGAAGAACAAAGACGGAAAAGAAATGTATGTTTGTAGAATTGACACTTACTTTTTTTCGTTAATGAATAGTCCTTACATAATTTAGTACAAAGTTTGAGAACACTTTCTTGTATTTATGTTAATTAAAGGGAAAAGGGTCCAAAATATATTTGAACTTTGACCGAAATTGCTGTAACAATTCCAAACTTTGAGCAGGACCTATTACCCCCCGCACAATTTAATAGTGTATTTTAAAGGAATATATGTGACCACGTGGACAAGTTACTCTTTATAATGATGCAATATTTATGATTTCCATGTGGGCAAATATATACCTTTAAAATACATTATTAAATAGTGCAGGGGGAGTAAAATGTCATTCCCAAAGTTTGGGATTGTTACATCAATTTTGGTCAAAGTTCAGATATACTTCAGAACTTTTTCCCTTAATTAAATGCAATAAAGTTTTAGATCATATGAAAATTAATGAAGATATGGTGACAATTATTATAAAGTTCTAGTGTACACCTAGTTTATTTAATACATTTTCTTACTTATATTTGTGAAAAATAAGGAATTGAACTGAATTTATATGGATTGAAATGAATTAATTGCAATCACCCATATAAATAAATATTGGTAAAAATAAATTAGGCAAGATAAGAATTAAGTAAAATTGTCTTAACTTTTTTTAATCTACAAAAATAAAATTAAATAACAACTTCACATCTTTAATTGACTTAAGTGAAATTAATTACAAAAATAATATTATTTTTTAATACATAGTGTCACGCCCCGAGCCTACACCCTGGATGTGGCTGGCACTCGGAAACCATTGATGGCCCCAAGCAAACCCTTGGCCTGGCTCAACTCTTAGCGGAAGACTTACTCAACAATAAATTACTCTCTAATGTAACTCAACTCATAACAACATCGTTACTAAAAATTAGTTTAACTCAAAAAAGTTTGAAATACTCAATAACATAACTGTTCAGCTCAAGTATTTAAATATCACAAAGGAAATGGAAAAGACTCTTCAACTACTACTGTCTATGAAGCCTCTAATTACTATGATACACGTTGGGACAAGACCCGCGACATCTTAATAAGACTAAAAATAAAAGTGAAATCCTTAGAAAGCAAGGAGCCTCTCCAAAGAAACTCTCAAACTGCATATGGTATCAACAAAGGGCATGTTGATGACCCTGATTACCTGTATCTGCATCATGAAAGATGTATAACAAATGACATCAATTTATGGAATGTACGAGCATGCAGGGGGACTCTAAAGAATAGATATAAGCTTGAATTGATAAAAAGGAAGAACATACTCACCTAATCTCAACTCAACTCAACTCAAGATTACTCAAAGGTACTGAAAGATACTCGAAGATACTCAACTCAATTCTATATAAAAGAAACAATAAAAATGAATTATAAATAAATCTTTTAAAACCATAGATATTTACACAATGTATTTAAAAATACAATAATAACTCTTTTACTCTTATTTGGGAGACTCTCTAACCGACAACCATCACTATGAGTTAGCTGATGATTTATCGTATCTCCCACGCTGCCTGAACTGTCCTATACCTTGCCGGAGTATAGGACATCCTCAACTAAGTGGATCCACTAAGCTATGCTTTAAAATCAATAAGGAATCATCTAAAACGTATGAACCTTTTTACCCATGTTGGCATACATGGTTTATAAGGACTTTGAGTTGTCTAATCTCGTCCCCATATCGATGCTCAATACTACTCCCAAAAATATTACTCATGCTCATATGTTTAAAAACATTTCCTCATCCTCAAACTTTGAGATTACTCAAAAGGTTCTCTTAAAAGAGATAGTGCTCAAAACTCCTCATGAACTCATTTGGAAATCAAACTTTCCACTCATTTTAAATGTAAAAACATTTACTCTTGGGAATACTTAGTTCCCTTATATTGATTTTAAAAACATGAATTCAACTCTTCTTATCCTAATACTCAAGTACTCAAGTCTTAAAACAAGTTTTAAATATTTGTAAAAGACTTCTCAAAATGACTGGAAAGGTTCTCTCAAACTTGATTCTTTATCTTTTCTTGAATTTTAATATGAATTCAAGAGTTATGATTCATTATATATAGGATATCTCGATATTTAATGAAGGTTTAAATTGTTAGGATTAAGAAAGGAATGAAAGCTCGACTTAAAGGAACAAATGCGAAACTAGAACGAAGAAGAAAATTGGCATGACACATTGTAGCACAGGGTCCAAGCGTCACGCTAGGCCTCTCCTTACTGGGGCTAGTTTATTACACACTGCTTCTGCCCTACGCCAGGCCTGCTGGCGCATCAGGGGCGTGGCACCATAGTGATGAGTGTGAGATTTTGACTTATTTAAGGCTTTGTTTTGATAGTTTTAGTGCGATCAAATGCCTAATTTGTGTTATAAACTGATGTTAAAGGCTTGAATTTCAGGTATGTGAGCTAAAAATCAAGGTAAGACACTAACAGGCAAAAAGGAGTATAACAAGCTGAGAAGTGAAGAAAAGCGATCCTGGTGATCGCCAAGACCACTCGGGGAATGGCCGAGTGTCTTTTTAGATCGCCTAAAATTCCAACATGCCAGCCCTGAGGATGAAACCCAATCAGCGACAGAAATAGGCAGTCGGCAAATAGTCGATCAGTTTCGTGATGACAAAATGGATCGCCCAAAGTTACAGGACTTGGGGATGCTGAGAACCAATGCAAAATGGCGATAGAAGAGAGTAAAGGGAAGATCACTGAACCACTCGGCGAGACCGAGTTATCTCGCATAATGGCTTTTCAGGCCAAATTTTGGGCAACTATAAATTGGACTTTAAATGTAATTTTGGGGAGTGATCTCCGAGATAATACAGTTCCCATTCTAGACTTAGACTTTTCTCATGATGTTTGAGTTCAAATTGTATAATTTAAGAGGAATTGGAAAGTGGGTCTTTGAATTTCATTCTTTGAAATCATTGTAAAGGCTTGGAGACTCTTACCCATATCATGGTTTATGTATTTGGTAACCGTTTATCTGTTCTTATGATGTGTAGCTAAAACTCCAATTCTTGGGGTGTGATAATGTGTTTATTTGTGTAATTATCGTATGGGTATTGTTGTTTGATGATGAAATTGTTGTTTTAAGGAGGGTTTAATCATTAGCTGAGTTTTAATCTATGAATTGTAGTTGCAAATGCAATTCAAATTTTGAGTTCTTAGCTTGCTTGAGAAAGAGGTTTTAGGACCAAATCTTTTGATTAATGATTTGTGGGTATTGGGTTAATATGGGTTCAGCTCGAGAGAGTGAATCTTAAATCCAATCCTACCCATCTAGATTGAGAGAGTGGATATATTAAGGTTGTGGGTTGTTTATCTTGTTAAACTTGTTGATGTTCAAAAGAAATCACCTAAACCGTAATAGTTGTTCGAGAGAAAATTGTTGCACTTAAAGTCCAGTCTACCCACAATGTTTCAGAAAATCATCATTAGATTTTAATCATCTATACAACATAATTAGCCTATAATCGATCACATCCCAAGAACTCCTCTCTATATTGTTATTTTCCCCTGTTTTCATCATTGTTTCAGCTATTCATTGCAAAATCAAACCCCCTATCTGACATTCGTTGTCACCCATTTAGATTTATTTGTATGTTTGATGTACCATGAGTTTACGGTACTATTGATACGTTTCACTTAGTATTTGTGAATGTCTAAGGCAGTTTTGTGCTTGTTTTATGTGTTTTTTGTTGTGATTTCAGGAAATAAACTCAGGCGTAAAAAGATGAAGATGTAGCTGAGGAAAGTGCTGAAAAAAGTCACCTACGGACCGTAGGATGAGTAACGCCTCATAGATAAGGGTCGTGGGATGACCAGGCATGGAAAGATTGAAGCTCAAGGAAATCTGACAAAGTGTGGAACCACGGTGGGGACTGACGGACCGTCGAATGACTTACGGTCCGTCTTGCAGCTCCGTAGAAGTGATCAACGAAGTGATTCCAGTGCCTGAAGTGAAATAATCTAAGAATGGAGTGACGGAGGTGACTGACGGTCCGTCGTCTCACTGACGGACCGTGCTGCTGGTTCGTGGAAGCTGACTGAGAGTGGTGGATTTGTGAAGATTTCAAATCGGCTAAGTATGGAGCAACGGAAGAGCCTACGGACCGTCACTCGACTTACGGACCATTGGTCAGCCTCGTGGAATGGAGACGTGTCCTGCAGTTTTATTTCCTTATTTTGTTTCCCTTCTAATTTAGGACTTGTTTTCTATAAATAGGGTATGGAAACCTCGGTTTGGGGGGTTAGACTTTATTATTTTTATTCTAGTTTTTGGCTTGGGAGATTAACTTGCAACTTTAGTAATTCTTGATTTCCTAAGTTGGTTTTGAAGATTCAAGTTGAAATTTCGGGTTTGTTATTCTCAATTACGTAAGTACATAATTTTTTAATCTAAAACAATGAATTGTGTTCATATGATTATGGGTAACTAAACTCCACAACTAGGGTTGTGGGAACCATGAGTGATTAACAAAGTATGAATAGTAAATAAGCAATTCTTGAATAGTGTTTTGCATGCATTGATAATTCTTTTGGTTAGAAGTATTTTTAGCAGTTGCAAACGTTAGAACGCGCCTTGTCGCTACTTGCCGGACCAAGGAGGTAATCAACAAGAACAGAATTATCAACATAGATTTAGTGTGATACTATCTAATGGTCTAGTGTCGATTGGTCTAAAGTAATAACTAAGCCAAACATCGATGTGATGTCTACTATGAGGTAAGGTAAGGGTTAGTAAATTATACACACGTAGCCGGACCAAGGTGCGGGGTGAAATTCTCTAGATGCCGGACCAAGGATTTAGAGATACCTAACTTACCACTTTGCATGTAGTACACTAGGAAAGGATTGCTATTACTAGGATTACTGCGTTATGAGCTTGTGGGGAACACGTATACCCTAGTTAATTCTCTCATC
>JAJOOS010027548.1:0-17324 GCA_029582725.1 Solanum chiquidenum
CATATATGGCCACACTTTTAAAGTGTCCTATTTTTATAATTGTAAAAACAACACATTAGAAGTGTGGCCTTAAAATTTTCACTAAAATATTACATTCCCTCCAACATTTTTAACTCTCCCTCCCATTTTTATTGGCCAATTTTTTTTTTCATAAAACATTAATTTTAATAAAATACATAAAACATTTGTTAGAAAAACACGCGTGAGTTCTCTCTTTCTTGGAAGAACTGAGCTTAAGAGTTGAAGAACTGAGCTGAAGAACTGAATAGCTGAAGAAATTAAGTCGAAGAACTAATAACCATAACGATTTCATCAAGCGTGAGTTCGATTCTATAAGTGTAGCTGTGATGACAACATTTAAAAAGTGTTGCCTAATGTCAAAGGTTACGCTTCTTTAGGCCACCCCCTAAAAAGTGTTGCTTAAAGTCTAAAAGTGTAGCCTTTTATCAAAGGCCACACTTTTTGCTGGTTTAGGCTACACTTTACTGGGGTGGCCGTAGGCTTAAAATGGTGTAGTGTGGGCATCTGAAATAGTTTATTGAACCCTGGATAACAAAATACTGTGAAAAAGTTTCCACACCTGACATTGAAAAAACTACAATTGCACTGTCAATTGTTAGTAATTAGGACTCTTGAATTGTGTTTCTTCATTGTTGATCTTACCTTTCCCCGTGTGTTGTAATTTTGATGGCTAATAGTTGTGATTTATGTATGTTAACAAATCTTTTGGCATGAGTAGTCTGCTGCTGCTGTGTAAACTATTGTTTGCTGATTTTCAAAGTCATAATTTGCTAAGTAGTCTACTACTGCATTCCTTTCTCTATATCCTTATATCATGATTAGTGATCAACTCATTGGCTTTAATCATATTATTCCTCAAACTGCTACATAAATAGCAACAACACCAATGAAGCATCTCATGAATGAGTATATAGATCATTAGGATATTATATAGTGAGTAAGATATTTGATATGCATGTCAATTTTTTGTCGTCTAACCATCTACCGCTATATGTGTACAGTGGCATACTCATTCAAATGGTGAGCTTGTTCAAGGAATGACAAACTGATCCAGAAATTTGTCACATTTTGCAGTAGGGAACAAACACTGGCTTAATTGCCTTATTTTCTCCATTGTTGAACACATTTTTTCTATTTTGATAATTCATAGTTTCTTTTACCGCTACAAGATAAGAAATTGAATGTATTAATATTGTTTGTTCTTATTTTAAGTGAATGACATTGTTTTGAGTTTGGTAATTCTTCTTTACTAGCTTTGAACTTATTTCTCTTGTGAATTTTGTTTTTGATGTTATAAAAGAGGGTTAAATATGTGAATCAAGGTGAATTTATGATCAGTTTTAAGTCATTACAATAATTGCTTGAGTAGCAATTATTATCTTTGCCGACAATAGCAGATGTCACAAATATGCTTGTTTCTAAAGTAGCTTTAATGGCAATAGTAAAGGCTGCTAAATAAAAGCTGCTAAAAGTAATTACTTTTAGCGGCAATAATAAGGGTCTTTACCGGCACCCGACACAAATGTCACTAAAGGCTTTAGCGATATTGGATCCAATGACATTTAATCAAATGTCGGTAAATGTATTTGTGGCAATAATTATTGCCGCTAAAAGAAAAATTAAATGCCGCTAAAGGTCTCTTTTGGTGTAGTGATTGTATTGACTATGTATATGTTCCTAATGGTATCTCTTATGTGCACTAGTTGTGATTGTTGTCTACCATGCCATGGTCTATGTTACTTCATGATGTCTTTTATGCTTGTGATTGTGTTTTCACACTACTTTCCCAAATGATGATTTAAACTAGAAATATGCATGCATTTAACAAAAATTCCCCTCTTAGCATGATTTCAAAAGGTTTTTATGCATGGCAACCATACTTCGTACATTTTTGTGCTAACTCATATTTCTTATAAACTTTTACAAAAAGTAGGGTTCGGAGACTTGAGTACTATTCTTGGAAGATAGATTTCTAAAGAGCATGGAGTTGAAGATTTGGTGAGTCCTCATAGCTTCGAAGACAAACCCTTTTAGTACCCTTTTATGTCTTTATTCTACTTTTAGAGCTTTTGTATGTGTCGTGTTCCAAAGTGTTATTCAAGTGTTGTAGATGGTTTGAGACATAGTGTCATAGACCCTCGGGTATTTTTTTTATGAAAGACTGTGATTGTAAAGAAAAGTTTTAAATTTCCACAATTTTTCCTATGTTCTTATGTCATGCTATGCTAAGAGGCTTGTACTAGGCTCTTCGGAGTCTAGTACGCTGTGTTACGCCTAAGGGGAACTCCTGGGTCATCACAACTCTATGAACTTCTCTTGACTTGACTCTTAAACTCTCTTGACTTAAATCTTAACGTTCCTTGAATTGAATTATGGATTCAAGGATTGTGATTTGTGATAGGAAAGATCTCATGATGTTTAGGAGGGTTTTTAGATAGTTGAACATGAGAAAATATCAAGAAATCACTGTCTGGAAGCAAGTCTGCGATGCGGAGATGCATTTTATTATTTTGTTGCGAAATAAATTTTGAGGCAAAATAGTCCATGACCACTCCGCGACACATAAATTTTTTCAATCCTGAGGAACAAGTCCGCGACGCAGACTTGGTACCCAAATTTGCCCGACTTGTTCCTTCTTCATTTTCTGACCCCAATTTGCCTAAACTCGATTCTTTTTTTCCAATTCTCTTTAGATTCAGATACCCAGTATGCATACACAAGAGTCTAACTCAAACAACTCAAGGAAACAACATTATGACCTCAAGGAACTCCTCAATCTCAACCTAACTCAAGAACGAAGGCCAATTTCAAGAACACCATTCAAGATTCATCAACTTTCAACTATCTAGAATGAATTTCACTGAAGTAAACATGATTGGCACGTGGGTGAACGAACCCAATGCTATGAAAGTCTCACATACCTCGTAGGGATCAACCCTTGGCGAAATCCACAAGCAAAAATCTCAAGAATGACAAATTTTGGCTTTTTCTCCTCTTTTCTTCTCTTGCGTTCTTTCTCTAAAAACCCTAGTGTGAAATCCTTGAGTGCTTAAACTGACCAAATTCAGTTTAGACATGTAAGTAATTACCAAAAATGTAATAATTTAATTGGGTATTGAAAAGTCCATAATACCCATCTAAAACCCGGTTTTGACTTTCCTTATCTAGACAACCCAACTTCAAATGGGCATATCTCACTTATACAAACTCCAAATCATGCAAACTGGGCGGCGTTGGAAACATAATTCAAAGATATTTCCTATGGTATCTTGTAGAACATCCAACTCATCCTGATCTAGGAGTTATGGTCATTTGAAGTTGACCCAAAACTCATACTTGACATAACTTAACCAATTCTCCAGATGTTTTCATTCTTTCCAAAAATGTCTCTTTCTAATTCTAAGTCTTTCTAGTAGCGGGGTGTTACAATATCTCCCCCTTGGGAAAATTCTTCCTCGAATGAGATTACTCTTAGTAGGCTAAGGTGTAACATCTAACATCTAGCTCAAACACCCAACAAGCAAAATGTAAATACAACATGCCAACATATAATAAAAGCCAAGAAAAGGATTAGTACCTTAATTTGGAACTTCTCCGGATTCGAAGAGATGTGGGTATCTCTTCGAATATCCTCCTCAGCTTCCCAAGTAGCTTCCTCAACAAACTTATTTCTCCATAGAACTTTGACTGATGCTACCTCTTTGGTTCTCAACTTGCAAACCTGGCGGTCTAAAATTTGAACACGAATCTCCTGATAAGATAAGCTATCCTTGATACCAATGTTGACACCCAATTTTAGCCTAACATTTACAAAATTCGTAACTTTAAAGTTTTATTTATTCAATAGTTCAAAAATACATTTTTTTATAATTTTAAATAAGTTTATCGATATTTATCTTTATTTGTCAAAATTTCAGGATTTTTATGAGTTATTTTTAATTACATTACTTTTTGTCGCGGCCGGTTGAATACGTTCAAATTTTTGTTCGTTTTGATTAAATCGTTATTTTTGTTAAATTGCATTTTTTTACATGTCATTGATTACATTCATTACAATTTATAATTTTCGTTACATTTGTTAATATTCATTTTTTATATTTTGCACAGTCTATACATTCATTCAAATATGGATAAGATTTCATACGCAAATATTTTATTAACTAGTGGTGTCAGCCCATGATTTTTAGATAAATGTATTGTACTATACGTGGTTTTAATTTTCTATTTAACCTATTTCTTAGTCATTAAGTAAGGTGGTGAAATATTTTTAGATTCGGATTGGGAACTTTCAGATTTTATTGACAAAAGGGTTTCATTTTCATTAATTTTCCGACCACCACCACCCCGGATTCCGGCAAAGCTCCGGCAAACCCACCCCAACTTATTGTACAATATATTTTCTTCCATTTCCACCATTGATTTCAGCCAGAAACTCAGCTGAAACATCCACAAATCAGCTACTAAGATTCAAACCTCCGGCGAGCCCATACAGGAAACAACTTCCGACTACCACCAAAACCCCTTTCTCTTTCCCCAGTTTTTCCGGCAACAACGAGCACAACAAACACCCAAAAACCCCACTGCCTTCCCTCTCCTCCACCACTGGATCACACAACGACCTCCCAAACGCCATTTCCAATGAAATGAAAACCAAAACCCACTTGAAATCACACCGAAACAACCACCAAACCACTCCAGCCTTCTTCCTCCAACAACCAACCACTAAACAAAACCCCATCCCCTTTACATTTTTTTTATTTGCAGGTGAATGAACCAGTGAACCGGATACGTACCAAACCATCGACCAACAACAACAACAGAGCCAAACAACCCAAATCCAGCGAAGAAACATACAACATCAACCCACAAGATTGAGAGCAGTCAAATTTGGTCGATAATAATATGTCTCTCCGGTACCCCGCAGTTACTTCCATTGAAGCTATTCCAATGGAGTTCGAATATGTTTTATTGTGTATATTGTTAACGATAGGCAAACTTAGGCCTTTTATTATGTTATTATTTTATTTTATTACTTGTGTATATTACTTGTTTATTATACTTATATATTTGTTTTTATCTCCTCCTCAATTTGAAAAAATGAATTTAGTTAGGACCCACAATTGTGGATTTTGAAGGATGTCTAACACCTTCCCTTCCGAATAACTTGAACCCCTTACCTAGAATCTATTGGTTTCGTATATATTTTTAATTGATTTCCTAGTTTTTCCTAAAATTAGGCGGCGACTACTTATAAAATTCTTTTCAAATTAAATTAATTGATTATTTTTCGAGTCACCACGATGTTTCGCCCTATATTAATAAAGTAGGGATGTAAAAAACCAATATCTTCAGTTGGTATGATCAATGAAGGATCACCCATATACTTTTTCAACACGGAGATGTGAAATACCGGACGAGCCGCTGCTAACTCTTGTGGTAGCTCTAACTCATAAGCTACATTTCCAATCCTCTTGGATATTTTGTAAGGCCAATATATCGAGGACTAAACTTCCCCTTCTTACCAAATCTCATAATTGTCATACCCCGAGGCTACCCCCGAAACGCAGCCACGGGACCCAGGATCATGAGTGACCCCAAGCTAACCCTGCTGGTATAACATAAACATACTAAGAAAAATAAATTGATGCGGAAGCTTAAATCATTAAATGAAAATGATGGGGAATACCTATATAATAAAACTGAATACAAAATCTGAGAGTTTAATACAAAAGAGAAATTAACTCAAATATTAAGCTGAATCTAACTATGTATGAAAATAAAACCTCTACTAACTAGAAGTGCTGGGACATGCCCCAGCTAAGTCTAGCGAAACTGAAACTAAAGACTAAAAGTCTGAAAAGATAATCATGACTATTGTCCTCGAAGAATGAAGACTCATCACTGATACTGCTGAGCTGGAGATCGGGAACCTATCTATGCGCGATCTGAATGTTGAGAACCTGAACCTACATCATGAAAAGATATAGCACAGAGTATGCGTCAGTACTTGAAAAGTACTGAGCATGTAGGATAGAATAAAGATGAATTAATCATATAACTGAACAAGTAATAAAGCAAGTATATACTCTATATACTCTGAACATGATAAAGATACTGAATACTGAGCTAACTGAATGCAATGACCAAATTTATAACATGCTGAGACTGAATACTGATTGTACTGTACATATGGTCAATGCAATAGATCTGACTGAACTGTGGGAGCTACTAATAATCGACATAAACCATATGAGCTAAATGTGGAGTCCAATGTATACGCCTCATCGAGAGGACCCAATATACCCTACCACATGTATAGATGCATGACTGGCGTGATCACTAAATGACACCCACAGAGGGGACTTACACCTATGTGGCTCGTAGTTCTGGGACTATATGGGTGACTGACCCTAGTCCAACTTGGTATTATGCTACTCCCAATAGATTAAGTGATTAATACATTATGACTTAATTTTTGTAATACTAGATAGCTCAAAACTGAACATGCAAACTGAGAACGTAACAATTAATCTGGTAATGATGTATTCATAACTGAGGCATGTATAACTGAATAACAAAAATATCTGACCTAGCATGTGTAATTCAAGAACTAAATAAATACATATCTAGGGTTCTGAAATTCATGCAATAAACTGAGTATTAACATGATAATATAATTTGGAACATTAAAATAATTAATACATGATGATCTGCTGAAATTCTAAAAACCCTAGGTCTGTTTATAATAAGGGAAACAAGAATCTGACTGAATTCTAGGGACCTGATGGGCGAAAGGAACCCACTAGTGAAATCCCACATACTTGGTGATGAATTCCACGGAGAAAGCTTTCAATTTTGGGGCTAGAAATGATGGATTCTTGTTGCGTTCTTGATCTAGGGTTCTTGACCTCTTTTCTTCTCTCAAGCTCTAATTTCTCTAAGTTTTGATTAATGATTTGACTGGGGTAAGTTCTAATTATGTTTCTAGGCTAAACCTGACCAAAACCATAAAATTTAGGGTTAAAACGACGTAGTTTAGTGGTCCAACAAAAAAGGAAAAGACCAAAAGACCCCTGACTTAAAATCTGACGGGGTTGACCATAGCCACCTTTATGGACCGTGAAAGGGACTATGGACCATGAAGTGGGTCGTGGTCTGCACTTGGTCCAGAAGTTGGAGCTTCTTCTTTACGAGCCTTACCACGGCCTGTGTGAGGGACCACAGATCGTGAATGTCTTTGTGGTCCTCACTTGGGCTGAAGTTTTATGGCTCAGGGTTAAGGGTCCACTGGGAAGGCTTCACGGACTCCCCCACAACCCGTGTGAAAGACCACGGACCGTGAAGGTGCCCGTGGTCTTTACTTAGGCATGGGGGTATGAGGGGCTAGCTAGGGAGGATACTGCCTCACTTCCACAGACTCACCCACGGGCCGTGTGAGGTACCACGGACCGCTAAAGTGTCCGTTTTCTTCATTTAGGTATAGGGGGTCTAGGGACTGGTTAGGGGGATCTACTACCTCGACCCCACTGACGCTACTACGGCCCGTCGTCGAGACTACGGCCCGTGAAGGGTCCCGTGGTCTGAAGCCTGGGTCTGGTGGAGTCTAACTCCCTACCACGGGCAGGTTTACAAACAGTGGACCTTATCACGGTCTGTGAACCCTGTCGGGGTTCACTTCTTCAGGTAAGTTCAACAAATTTTTTCTGGGTCTAATTTTCGTGGTGTTACATATTCCCCCCCCCCCTTAGGATCATTCATCCTCGAATGAAGACTAAACTAGCTGTAATGGAGGGAAAGAGCTGCAAACCCTACCACTAAACACTGAAGACTGAATTTCTGACTGAACTGAGTTCCAAGACATGCAAATACACTGAAAATGCAAGTACAAACTAAAGGAACAAGATACTAAGACTGAATATGCGCATGAATGACTGAAAAACTAAAGAGGAACTATTACCTCAAGCTCGAGTTGAATTGAAAGGAAAGAAGTGAGGATACTTGGACTTCATGGTTGCTTCTGCTTCCCAAGTAGCTCCCTCTACGGTCTGGCTCCTCCACAAAACCTTAATTGAAGCGACTTCTTTGTTTCTCTACCTTCTAACCTGACGATCGAGAATCTCAACTGGTAGTCCTCATACGAGAGACTATCTTTCACGGCCACACTCTCTAATGGCACTATGGATGCTGGATCACCCACACACTTCTTCAAAGGTGAGATGTGAAAGACCGAATGGACTGCTGCTAGTTCTGCTGGCAACTCTAACTCATAAGCCACTTTACCAATCCTTTTCAGAATCTTGTAAGGGCCTACATATTGAGGACTGAGCTTCCATTTCTTTCCAAATCTCATCACCCCTTTCATAGGTGACACTTTCAGGAAAACCCACTCATCAACTTGGAACTCTAGTTCCCTTCTTCTCACATCTACATAAGACTTTTGGCAACTCTAGGCTGTCTTAAGTCTATCTCTATTGAATTGCACTTTCTCCATAGCATCATGGATTGAATCTGGTTCTATCAAGGCTACTTTACCTACTTCAAACCAACCAACAGGAGATCTGCATCTACGCCCATACAATGCCTCATAAGGGGCCATCTGAACGCAACAAGAATCCATCACCTCTAGAAATGAGAGGTAAACTGAGGAACACTATCTAAAATGATAGAAAAAGGAATCCCATGCAACTTGACTATCTCATTAATGTAAAGCTTGGCGTAGTTCTCCGCCGAATCTGTAGTCTTGACTGCCAAAAAGCGGGAAGACTTAGTCATTCTATAAACTATCACCCAAATAGAGTCATGTTGGTTGTAAGTACGAGGTAACCCTGTAATGAAATCCATGTTGATCACTTCCCACTTCCAAATAGGAATGTCGATCTCTTGGGTCATACCCCCTGGTTTTTGATGTTCTACCTTCACCTGTTCGCGATTGGGGAACTTACCCACAAAATTTTCTATATCCCTCTTCATGCCATTCCACGAAAAGACTTCCCGCAGATCGCGAAACATCTTAGTAGCACCTAGATGAATAGAATATCTGTAGTTATGGGATTTTGCAAGAATATGTTGTCTCAATTCACCCCATTAGGAACACACAATCAACCCTGATAGCGAAGTACACCATCTCCCCCTCGGGAGAAAACCTCAAATCTCTACTGGTGGACTGCACTCTGAAGTTCAAGCAAGAATGGATCACTATCTTGCTTTTCCTTAAACTCCACTACCAATGAAGATTCTGACCCATTCTGAATTGTTACACCATTGTCTGATATGCTCATAAGGCAAACTCCCAAGCAAGCAAGCCTGTGAACATCCTTCACTAGTTCCTTTCTTTCTTTCTCAACATGTGCTACACTACCTATAGATAGTCTGCTAAGAGCATCTACTACTACATTGGCCTTACCCGGGTGGTAATGCACACTCATTTCATAATTCTAGAGGAACTCAAGCCATTTTCTCTGGCAAAGATTTAACTCTTTTCGGGTGAGTACATACTGAAGGCTTTTGTGGTCGGTGAACACATCTATGTGAACACCATACAAGTAATGACTCCAAATCTTAAGTGCAAACACCACTACTGTAAGCTCGAGGTTATGAGTTGGATAGTTCTTCTCATGCACCTAAAGTTGTCTAGAAGCATAAGTTATAACCTTATCCCGCTGCATCAGCACGCAACCTAGGACACCTCTGGATGTATCATAATAGATCACATAACCATCTGAACCCTCTGGTAGAGTCAAAACAGGAGATGTAGTCAACCTAGTTTTCAGTTCTGCAAAGATTTTCTCACAATCATCTGACCACTGAAATTTGACCTTCCTCTGAGTCAACCTTGTCAATGGAGAGGTTATGGATGAAAATCCTTCCACAAACCTTCTGTAACAACCTGCTAGACCCAAGAAACTTTTGATATCTTTAGGAGAGGTAGTTCTGGGCCATTGCTTCACTACTTCTATCTTTTGAGAATCCACTTGGATTCCTTCACTAGACATAATGCGACCAAGGAAAGCAACAAATTGCAACCAAAATTCACATTTGCTAAACTTAGTGAATAACTGGCGATCTTTAAGAGTATGCAGAACAACCCTTAAATGACTCGCATGTTCTTACTCATTCCTAGAGTAAATGAGGATATCATCAATAAAGACGATAACGAACAAGTCCAAATATTGCTTGAACACTCTATTTATCAAATCTATGAATGTTGTAGAAGCATTGGCTAGTCCAAATGACATAACTACAAATTCATAATGACCATACTGAGTTCAGAAGGCTGTCTTCGAAATATCACTATCTCTGACTCTGAGCTGATGATAACCGGATCTGAGGTCTATCTTAGAGAAATGACTAGCACCCTGAAGTTGGTCAAACAAGTCATTAATCCCGGGGATAGGGTGCTTATTCTTGATGGTGACCTTGTTCAGCTACCTATAGTTAATACATATTCTTGGTGAACCATCTTTCTTTTTCAGAAACATTGGTGCACCCCATGGCAAAATACTAGGTCTGATGAGGCCCTTATCTAGAAGGTCTTTCAACTGATATTTCAATTCCTTAAGCACAACTAGATCCATTCTATAAGGAAAATATAAATAGGCTGGGTATCTGGAAGGAGATCAATTCCAAAGTCAATTTCCCTTTCGAGAGGAACTCTAGGAAGATCTTCTGGAAACACTTTTAGAAACTCACTAACTACTGGAATTGACTCAAGAGTTGGGGTTTCGGAGCTAGAATCCTTAACCCGAACTAGATGATAGAGGTAACCATTAGATTTCATCTTTATGGCCTTAAGGTAATAAATGAATCGACCCCTAGGCTCTAAGCTACTACCCTTATATTCTAGGACTGGTTTGTCTGGAAACTGAAAACGACTAATCCTAATTCTATAGTTAACTGAAGCATAGCAGGAATGTAACCAATACATGCCTAGAATGGCATCAAAGTCTATAATTTCTAACTCTACAAGATCTGTTGAGGTGACTTTCCGAGAGACTGTGACAGGACAATTTTCGTATACCCGTCTAACTATAACTGGGTCACCGACTGAAATAGAGACTTAGAAGGGTTCTGAGAGAATTTCTGGACTAACATTAAAGTTAACTGCTATGAAAAGAGTATAAAAAAATAGAGAGTTTCCTTTAGATCTAACAAAGCATAAACATAAAAATTAAAGATTCGTAACATACCATTGACTACATCAGGAAAACCTTCCTGATCCTGGCGAGCCGAAAGAGCATACAATTTGTTCTGGCACTGACCGCCACTTGTACTAGATGAGTTACCCTCATGAGTCGGGCGACTAATTTGTGGTGTTGAAGTTGTAGACTGATCTTTACCATTATTACCTCCATGACCCTGTCTAGAAGGAAAATCCCTCAACCTATGACCAGACTGACCACACCCAAAGCATCCCTCCTGTCCTGCAAGGCACTCGCCTGGATTGTTCTTACCATACTTGAAATAGTTTGGATAGGTTTTGGTGCCTAAAACACTTTCATGAGACTTAGAGCCTGAATCCCTACCTTTATGGTCATACCTGTTCATGGAGGATGGAACACTAGCTGATGAAAGGGATGGGGCAGAAAACTTCTATTGACCCTGCGAGCGACTTCCACCATCCAATTTTTGCTGAGAATACTCATAGTTTCCAGTCCTAGCCTTCATGTTCTCCTTTGCCTGTTCCATATGCTTATCTCCCTCAATCTGCTGAGCATGAGTCATAAGCCTAGAGATATTCATGTTTTCGAACAATATAACATTTCTACACTCTGTCTTCACTAAGTCTGACACTCCATACAAGAACTTATTCATCTGAGCCCTGGAGTCAGCAACCATACGAGGAGCATACCTTGAGAGTTGGGTAAACTTGAGCCCATACTCTTGAATCGTCATGTTACCTTGCCTCAAGTTCATGAATTCCTGAGCTTTTGCCTCACTCAATTCCCTTGGGAAGAACCTGTCCTGAAAGGTTTCACTAAAATAATCCCAAGTGATAGGAGCGGCATCTGTACCCCTGTTCTCTTTCCACTGAGTATACCATATATGAGCCACATGCTTAAGCTGGTAAGATGCCAACTCTACCCGATCATTCCCAGTTACCTGCATTACTTCAAGGATCTTCTTGACCTCATCTAAGAAGTTCTGGGGATCCTCACCAATCTGCGATCCTAAAAACTCAGGCGGATTCATCCTAACAAATTCACGGACCCTTGCTGCTGCTGATCCACCATTAGTATTCACAAGAACTTGAGCCCGCTGATTGTTCTGGTTGGTGAAACTCTGAGATAATATCTGAATGGCGTTCCTGAATTCTGCATTCGACACTTCCTGATCTGGGACTTGAGGAGTTTCGTTAGCATTCCTGGCATTCGCGTTCCTAGCGTTAGCTCTACGAGGAGGCATGATCTGAAATGCAGAACGTCGAGTTAGAATGGAATTAGATCATACCTTACACACAATAAGAGTAACAAGAAAAGGAAGTTTTCTTAAAACACTTTGTAGCCTCCTTCTCATTAGATGTGGTGCACTTCACACCCATGAAAAAGACTCTACTAAGTGTTATTTTTTCAGACATCCTAGGACTCTTAAACCTAATGCTCTGATACCAAGTTTGTCACGCCCCGAGGCTACCATCGAGACGCGGACACGGGACCTAGAATCACCAGTGACCCCAAGATAACCATGTTGGCATAACATAAGCATACTAAGAAAAATAAACTGATGCGGAAGCTTAAATTATGTAAATAAAAATGATAGGGAATACCCATATACTAAAACTGGATACAAAATCTGAGAGTTTAATACAAAAGAGATATTAACTCAAATACTAAGCTGAATCTAACTATGTATGAAAATAAAGCCTCTACTGACTAAAAGTGTTAGGACATGCCCTAGCTAAGTCTAGCAAAACTGAAACTAAAGACTAAAAGTCTGAAAAGATAATCATGATTATTGTCCTCGAAGAATGAAGACTCACCACTGATACTGCTGAGCTGTAGATCGGAAACCGATCTATGCGCGATCTGGATGCTGATAACCTGAACCTACATCACAAAAAGATGTAGCGCATAGTATGCGTCAGTACTTAAAAGGTACTGAGCATGTAGGATAGAGTAAATATGAATAAAACAAATAACTGAACAAGCAATAAAGCAAGTATATACTCTAAACATGATAAAAATACTGAATGCTGAGCTAACTGAATGTAATGACCAAATTTATAATATACTGAGACTGAATACTGATTGTACTGTAAAATGTGGTCAATTCGATCGAATCTGACTGAACTGTGGGAGCTACTAATAACCGACATAAAACCACATGAGCTAAATGTGGAGTCTGATGTATACGCCCCATCAAGAGGACCCAATATACCCTGCCACAGGTATAGAGGCATGACTGGCGTGATCACTAAATGACGCCCACATAAGGGACTTACACTTACGTGGCTCGTAGTTCTGGGACTATATGGGTGACTGACTGATAATGTCCAAATATACTTTTTGAAAAGAAATATAAACTATCGTATGCACTATATTTATCCAACTATGAGTCGGGGTCGATCCCACAGAGAATATGAAAGAATATTTTCAATAGCAAATATTTAACTCGATAGTCGTTATATAAAAATAGGGGGATTTAAATGGAAATAAAATAAAAATAATAAAAATAGCTTTAAACTAAGTATTTATTTATATTCAAATTATTAGAAATAACTAGAAATGTGTTCCCCATAAGCTCATAACGCGGTAATCCTAATAATAGTAATCTTATCCTAGTGTATTACATGCAAAGTGGTAAGTTATGTATCTCTAAATCCTTGGTTCGGCAAATAGAGAATTTCACCCCGCACCTTGTTTTGGCTACGTGTGTATAATTTACTTACCCTTACCGTTACCTCATATTAGACATCACATCAATGTATGACTTAGTTTTCACCCTCACACCAATCGACATTAGACTCTTAGATAGTATCACACTAAATCTATGTTGATAATTCTTTTCTTATTAACTAACTCCTTGGTCCGACAAGTAGCAACAAGGCGAGTTTTAACGTTTTCAACCGCTAAAAAGACTTCTAAACGAAAGAATTATCAATGCATGCAATAACACTATTCAAGAATTACTTAGTTATTATTCATACTTTGTTAATCGCTCATGGTTCCCACAACCCTAGTTATGAAATTAGCTACTCATTATCTCAAAAACACAATCAAAATTTATTAAAATAAATATGTTTGTGTTAATCATACAAAGTTAAGAACAATAGTTAAACTATCTTTTATTAATCACGAATATAAATAAATAATAAAGGATAAGAAAGAATAAACCACAATTTTTCGGCCTCCACGGCGGCTCTTCCAAAGTTTCTAAGTTAGAAGAGAATTTATATTGTGTATTATTTCTTGGTTCTTGTCCACTAAAGAATAATTTTTCATGCCCTATTTATAGATATAAAAACCCTAAATAAAATAATTGAGTTCAAGACAAATTAGGCCCTAAATAAAATAATTGAGTTCAAGACAAATTAGGCCCTAAATAAAATAATTGAGTTCAAGACAAATTAGGAAAACAAAATCCAATTTAATTGGGTTTCCAATTGCTCGCTGAATTTCTCCAAATTTTTGGCAGCAGAGGGGCGGTTAGCTATTGACATGTGGCAGCAGCGAGCCTAATTCAATTTGAATTGGCTATGCATTCACATTGGCCTCATATGTATAAACACGATATTATATTAAATTTAATCCATTAAGCTACGTGCATGATTTCCTTCTTCAATCTTCCATCTTTAATTCGTTTTAGCTTCAAATTTCTTCATTTTTCCACCAATTTAATCCTACAAATAAAATATACTATTTAGCACAATTCATAAAATTCATGCTCAAAAAGAAAAATATAAATAATAAATGTGAGGCATATAATGATTAAAAATATGTATTTTGGCCTCACATCAACACCCCACACTTAAACTTTTGTTCGTCCTCGAGCAAACATTAAAGTTCATCCCAAAATTATCATACTAGCAATGTCATTACTTTGTTTAATACAAACAATTAGGCCATATACCAATTTCAAAATATCAAGTACACTTCTCAATCATTATGCAAGACATCCAAGTAAACAACAAACCTCTAACCTCCTAACCTCAAGAAAGGACTTTGAACTCATCAAATTTAAGCTTGCTCCCCTACTCTCATCAAAGAAAGTTAATAACATCACCTATCTATCATGAAACAAGTGCCCTCACAAAAAGAAATAGTCCACACACTCAATTCAAAAAGATTGAATCTAAATTAAGAACTTCATATCAAGAACAACTCTCACACTCACAAATAAAATTCACATGTATGCACAAAGAACCATAGGCTTGCCCATTATGTACATCTCCACTAATTAAGCATGCTTGAATATAATCAAATAGAACTTTAACGGGTTGTAATGTAGGCTAGAGAATGGGTAGGAAAACTATATAATAGTGACTTACACTTCCTTAAACACATTGCAATTTTTAGACTTCATCATCCATTATTTTCTTCTCTTTATTTTCAGCCCTCTCTTCAACAATTAGTTCACAAGTAATTCTCATCATCTCAAGAATGCTTCAATCTTTTTTCTTTTTCTTTTTAAGTTTTGCTTCATAATAGCCACCCTCAACTTACGTATTTTACATGCGTCAAGGTGCACGATGTCCTTGGAAGGACCAGGGCCATCAGCAAGGTAACTTTTTTATTTCATGTCACATTCTTTTGTTCTTCTTTTTTTTCATGTCACATTCTTTCAAAGAGGGCTTTTAAGCACTTTGTAGCTATCATTAATTACCTTTTCACTCAACCATCCCTTTTTCTCATAATTAATAATTAGAATAAGTTTATGCTATAATGCTCAAGGAAACAAGGTGCAAAAACTAGGGATTCAACAAAATAGTCGAGGGAAAAATATGTCTACCAACAAAAGGCTACAGGCTCAAAAGGGCTAACTAGTGATAAAATATCTGAAAAGGCAAAAAATTTACCATACAAATCAAAGAAAGCCTATTTTCATCTCCTAAAACAAGCATCATTTTTTATTTCGCTTCAATAACATGCAAGACAAGTTCTAGACTAATATGCAAAACATGGAATAAACAAATTCTCACCACACATGGCAGAAGTATCAATCAAGATGGGTCAATTTCACTTCTAAGAGAGACAAGATCATAGCAAACTACAAAACAAAATAAGCTATATACAAAGTCACAACCATGAGCTTAGATGTCAAAGAGTTTGCATTTATTTATTTAATAAAGAATTCACAAGAAAGTACTACTAAAAAATTAGGCCTAAATAGCAAGTATCACACCACTCAAAAGGGTCTTTTCTTTTCTCTCAAAAAAAAATATATATAAAAAACCTATTCCTAAAAAAAAATAAAAAGACACTCGGTTCAAAGGGACTATCCTTAGGAAAAGAACCGGAAACGAAAATCAAGGAACCCATCCTAAAAAAGAAAAGACTCAATAAAACGGTAAAAACTAGGAATTTATTCCTCCACCCCACACTTAAAAAGATGTTATGTCCCCAAAGCATTAAATAAAATTTAAAGGGTTAGGAAAAGGGTAAATCACATAGATATGCTATATTAAAGAAATATTTACCATCTATGGCAATATAATTTTCTAACTAAATATAACAATTTTTTGGAATTAAGAAATTGTACAGTTGCTTGCCTCTTTTTCTTCCCTTTTTCATCTTCCTTCGCTTCTTTTTTTATTCTTCTTCTTCTTTGTCTTTTTTTGTATCATTATTATCTTCCTCCTCTTTTTTCTTTCTTTTTTTAATTATTCTTCTTCTTCTTTGAAATTTTCATATAAACAACTATCTTCAAATCAATTTTTGCCCATATTTCATTATTTTTACCCAAAAATACGACGAAAAAAGAAATGGAAGATGAAAATTTGTACAAAATCATATTTTCAAGAAGAAATTTCAAATCTGTAAAATTATAGCAACAAGAGTTCACCATATTTAATGGTCATTATAAAGCTTCAAATATTGAATTCATTATTTGAATTTTACGAATTTGTGATTAGCTTGGATAAATTGTTCCTACAAATAATTGAAAATGTTGTTTGAAATTTATATCTCAATTTTAAGAGGGTTTGGTTAAGTTTATAATTGATTTTAGGAGAAATATTAGATTGAAACTCGAAAAAGGTGAAGTTTATGGAACTGTATGACAATTGTATTAAAGTTGTATTAGATATGTTTCATAATTGTATTAAAATCATGAACAATACATTTATAATACATATTACAAACTTCACT
>JAJOOS010027549.1:0-17974 GCA_029582725.1 Solanum chiquidenum
TCTTGTGTAACTAAAGTATCTGGACTTAATGAACCTTGAATCGGTAGACCTAATGGTGGTAGCCCTTTCATAAATAATTAATGAAGTATTCTAAGGCTTTGTCTTGAATCGGTAGACCTAATGGTGGTAGCCCTTTAATGATGAGTCTATAAACTATTACAATGATGACCCTTGAATCGGTAGACCTAATGGTGGTAGCCCTTTCTTGAGGATTCAATGAGCTATCCTAATAATGTACCTTGAATCGGTAGACCTAATGGTGGTAGCCTTTTCATGTGTTTAATAATGTAGCTTGAATCGGTAGGCCTAATGATGGTAGCCCTTTCATGTGTGTAATAATGTATTTTGGGTCGGTTGACCTAATGGTTTCCCTCTCAAGTATAATAATGTTAAAAGATGATGAACTACTCTATGGGAATTTAAAGCTTAGCATCGAATGGATATGGTAAGGTGGAAGCTCTCCCCATGTTAGGCCGGTTTTCTACGAACACCTTCCTTATCCCATAACTATGTGCCCGCATAGGTTATTAGCTAGTGGATCCACCTAAGTTAAATTACCGTTTCTACCTTAGAAAAGTAGACCAACCCTTTACGGTGTGGGATAGACATCGGATTCCATGAATTGCTCACATGGTCTATGTCGGTTAGGGCTTATTCCCATCATGTGAGTTATGTGCTATGGTTACTTAAGAGGTTTTATGAAGTGTGGGTGGTAGTATGGGATGTCATCCATGCATTGCACGAGTAGGCTTTGAGAGTGGTCATGGTGTGTTCCTCAAAAATGAATGTCTAATGAAATGAATGTGTGAGAGTGGTCATGATGTGTTCCTCAAAATCTAATGTCTAATAAAATGAATGTGCTATAATGATTCTAATGAGAATGTTGACTTAAAGACTTAATGTAAAAACAATTAATGCTTAACTTGGATTGTTATTAAGAGTTGCTTTCCTTGTTATGACTTATTGAATATGAGTGTTCCTTGTCTATGAATATTGACTAAAGATGAGAATGAGGAATGGTAAGTATGTTATAGTGGCCACAAAGTGGTACTTAGTATGAATGGTATTATGGGATGTCATTCATACATTGCACAAGTATAACTTAGGGTTGCCTAAGATGATGGTTCTATTAAGTTATAATGATATACATGTTGAATATGATTGTGTCCTATGATTTTATACTAAAGTTCATAATGTTTCTCAAACTTGACATATAGCATGGTTTTCAACTAAAATGTTCTTTTTAGCATGATTTTTGCATGGCTATCATACTTAGTACATAATTCTGCTAACCCATTTTTTCCTCTACATTTTTCTACAAAGTGTAGGTTCTGGTGTTTGAGGTGTTCTTCTAGGATACAAGCTTGGATCGACTATTCTCTTAGCTTGTGGTGAGTCGTCAAGATTTGAGGACGTATGAGTCATTAGTAGTTTCTTTCATGTCATTTTATGTTTTGGACTATGTTGAAGGGCTGTGATTCTATAATTGATACAAAGTTGTATTAGATGGCCATGTGAGAAAAAGTTAGACTTCCGTTGTTTTTAAATAAATACTTCGATTGTATGGATAAAAGTTTTAAATTATGTATTTCTTATGTCTTATGTTATGAATACTATGAGTCTTGTATGAGTCTCTTCGGAGT
This sequence comes from Solanum chiquidenum, assembly GCA_029582725.1. Lineage (NCBI taxonomy): Eukaryota > Viridiplantae > Streptophyta > Magnoliopsida > Solanales > Solanaceae > Solanum > Solanum chiquidenum. The sequence goes on from JAJOOS010027549.1 coordinate 1,644, forward strand.
CTTGTACGCCGTGTTACGTCCGGGGTGTAGGCTCGAGTCGTAACAAATTGCTAACTCTACCATGGAGGCTGAACTAATTGCTTTAACTTTAGCTAGTGAGGAAACAAATTGGTTAAGAGATTTATTATTTCAAATACCTTATTTTGAACCAATTCCTCCTATTTTAATTCATTGTAGTAGCACCGCTGCGATTGGTAGAGCTCAAAACCGTTATTACAGTGGTAAATTCAGACCTATAAGGAGGAAACCCGGTAATGTAAGATCATATTTGACAAATGGTACCATTAATGTTGATTATGTTAAATCTTGTGATAATTTTGCAGATCCTCTTACTAAGGCCTTAACAAGAGAAAAGGTCAGGAGTACATCGAGGGGGATGGGATTGAAGCCTATAAATGCTTGAGTCATATATGAGGCTTCATTTCCTCATATGATGAAGACTTGCTGTGAAAAATGCACTATCTTTTTATCCCCCCCCCCCCTACGATGTGAGTGCATTGCTTCCTGTAGTGATTTATGAAGGTTGAGTTACAGAAGCACTCTCAACAAATTTCACCTATGTGAGTATGGAAGTAGGCCGCTTCCTATAAAGAATTGAGCTTATTTTGAAAAGCACTTTTGAAACCAGGATTGCACAAGGCCGTAACATGCTGGCTTTTAAAGCTCATGTCAATACCTTGATTATTATGTGTGGACAGTGATATTTTATTTCCCTCAAGCAGTCATAAATCAAGTCTGAGACCACTACGACTCTAGAGTAAAAGTTATTGTTTTACTAAGGGGAGGTTTAATGAAAAGCACACCTTCATTATGCATAGTAGTCTTCCTTCAGCCGATGGACTCTCTTATCTAATATTAAAATGAGTGGGGGATTTTTGGTCTTTAGAGTTTTAACATTAATATTTTTAATGATAAATTTGCTTGTTGGAGGTTATCAAATGTGTTGAATGGTCCTTTACTAACCGTTGCAGGCATTTGTGTTTTTCTTTTTTTTGTTGGCTTTAAAGATTAGTGGCTTAATTGCCATTATTCATTTGGTATTAATGTTCTAGAGAACGCTGGAGTCAACATTAATCTTTTGCAGCATCTTCATCTGCTATTGAATTCTTTTGTAACCTCTCATATATCATTCACTCTTTATTCCGCCATTACAACTTGTAACCTATGTAACCTCTAGGCCATTGGTCTTCTCTATTTACTATCCCATTTTCTTCCTATTCATTGCTAGAAAGACATCCCCAACTATAAATAGTGGTGGTCTTCATTTGGTTTAGAGACAGAAGAAAAATATAGAGTGCATAAAGTTTGTCAAAAAGAAAGTTCTTATTCGTTGAAGCGAGGTGTTCTTTTTGTGGAGCTTTGGAATCAACTCTTGTCCAGAGTTTGTTTAGTTAAACTTTTGTGATTAGGGTGTAGTATCCTGGAGGGGACAAGTCAAGAAGGACTACTGCAAGACCGGTGAAAAACATTTGCTGCAATGGGCTTGAAACTCCTTAAAAAGAGTGAGATATCCGCGCCTCAGCCTGAAGAGATTTATTTCTTCATTTTTTTTCAATTGTAATCTTATAATTTTTTTATATTGTAATTTTTTACTGACAAAATATATATCATGTGAATCAATGATAGGTTGGTGAGTATCGAACATTAACAAAAGCATATTTAGGCAAGATTTTGTTTCAAATATATTTGAAAGCAACATAATTTTTAATTAAATATGGTCTATCCAAAATTAAAAAAATAATAATGTTCTTCGACAAGCGATATAACTTCTTCAATCATACATACATCACCATTTAAGATTTACAAAATATTTGTGTTTTTAAAATTAACCATCAAATTGAACATTTTTAAGCATATTCAAATACTGCCAAAATTTATATTTCAATATTCCTATCCAATATTTAAAATGTTCCCTTGTTTCAATATTTAATTATGTACATCCTTGAATCAAAATTAACTTTTTATTTTTAAAAAAAACTCGATGAAGGAAATGAGTAAAGAAGTACGTTTGCGATAACTTTATGACCATTTTCTATGGACACTACTTAAATTTAAACCACGTTAATATTTTTCCTAATAAGTTGGTCAACATTATGGAGCCATAAGTAAATATATTTCAAGCCGATTCTATCTAACTTTTATCTAATATCCACTCATTTAGTATTTTTCCAAAATAAATCTTGCTACCAAGAAAAAAATCTGTATTTCAAACTTTTTAAAATATACAGAATTAAAATTTCTCTATAAATAGGAGTCATTCCTAGGTAAGAAAATCACAACAACTACTACTACAACAAAGCCATTTTATCGCTTATATCCAAACAAAGACATTTCTCCTCCCCTTTAGCCATGACTAGAAACAAAGTGAACTATGCTTTGATTGAAGATGATAGTAAATGAAAAGTCTCATATAATAAAAGACTAAAAGGGCTCTTGAAAAAATCCGATGAACTGAAAACATTTTGTGATGTTGAAGTGGCTACAGTCATATACGGCCCTTACATAGATGAACCATATACATTTCTAAATAATGATGTTGTACGCAATACTTTTATAAAGTTTAAGGACTTGTCGACATTGTAGAGATCTAAAAACATGGGACAAGAGAACATTTCACCATGCAAAGGATCAGGAAGTTGGAGGAACAACTTCATAAGGTAAGAAAGGAAAATAGGGTCAAGGAAATGACAAATGAGATGTATGAGGCGTTCAAGAAAAAAATGTTTTTGTTGACATGAAATTTTCTGATATTAACGACCTACGTTGTGTAATCAAGAAACAGGTACGTAAACTAATAATAAAAGAGGCTAATGGAGAGGGTTCTACATCGAATGCTCCTCAACCCATTGTTGAACCAATGGTACCCAGTAGGAATAACTTTGAAGGACCAAGGGATCTTTCTCCTCTATTGTTTTCACAAATATTTCCTCCAATGGTTCCACAATTGTTTTCTCTAATGCCTCAACACATGGATGTTGGAAAACTATCAAGATTGACCCCTCCAATGTCATCAACAATAATGGATTCTCTGATTCCTTCACCCATGATGGATTCTTTGATGCCTTCACCAATGATTGACTCTCCGATGCCTTCATTAATGATGGCTCCTCCAATGTATTATCCAGTGTCTCCAACAATGAAACAACAAATGGAACCTTCGATGGATATCCCTTCAATTGGGGTATCAACTCAATGAATAACAATCAGAATTCCTCTTTTGACTTACCAAATAATCCTACAATTTCTGGGTTGCTCAACTGGAATGATGATGTAGTGGTGACTTTATTGGATGATTCGTTTTTTAAAAATATTAATGTGCAAGATCCAGACAACGCCAAAAAATTATAAGGACCAATGTGTGTATTTTAAATTAGTACTATTTTCTATGTACATATGGTCAAATGGAGTATTTATGTTGTTTACTATTTTCCATATCTAAATTGTGTCATTGGACTCTCCGAATAAGTTTCCCTTTGTCTTGCTTTGAAGTGTCCTTTTGTCTTATTCCTTGATTTGTTTCAAAGTTTGTAGTTTCATTCACTTATTAAATCGATGGTAAATTATTTTAATGTTTATTAGATACCGATTTATTTATTTTTTATTTATTACTATTATTATTGAATGTTGTTGTTAGTATATTTTTTTTTAATGACCTCTTACACTTCAAAATCTAACAAACTAATTTACATATAGGGTAAAATTTTATTTTGAAACTTTCGGGTGTAAACTAATAACATATCGAATATTAAAATTTAATTAAACAATATAATTAATTGTCTTATTTAATATTCATATATTTTTTTTAAAATGTTGTGATAGTACAAGATTCATTAATTTTGTGGCTTTTGTATGTTAAAAACTTCAACGTTTCTATTTTAACTTAATATTTAGAATTGATGTTTGCGCTCCCAAAACATAGAATTGGATCATCACATTTATATTTTGCTTCCACTTTTCTCATTTTTTTCTCCCTTCGTGAAGTAGAGAAATTCTTCTTATGTTCGAAGTCTATTGGACAAAATAAATGTATCCCATGTATAAGAAATATAATTTTTTGTGTTTATTTATCAATTGTAATACACAAATATTCAGATAACAAATAAAAAATAAGGCAAGGGAGAATATAATATATTAATGGGTAAAAAGTGAACCATGAAAATTAACAACACACCAAATTTAATTTAAAAATTGAGATTTACAAATACCCTAAGGTGACTGAAACATGTCGGTGAATGTTTTAAGCTTGTTGATTTTTTTTTATGATGTTCATTTGACCCGAATAGGCATGTTTACGTTATGATTAGTTTTCCCGTTTGTCCATGTGCTATTAATTTTGAACAACTGTTCGTCTGTATATCTATTTTTGGTTTGGCATATTTATGTGTTATAGTATATCTTTTGGGTTTTATTTATACTATAGTTCTTTTCCAAATAGTTGTCTTTATTGTCAATCAGGGTGACTTGTCGAATTCATGATTTTCCATGAGTGGTGACTGTTTGTCTTCACCTTTTCATTTCTCGTACCCTAGAAGTTCTAATTGACCTTAAAAATGAGTATGTATTAATTAGCAGGGAAATACATAATAGACAAGCTTATGATACTATGTGTGTACATGTTGACATCTTCCTGAGAGTGAGTGTTTGATTCTGAATCTTAAATTCTCTAGTTTCATTTATACTATAGGTTTCAGTGATCTTCTTTTCCTAAGTTGGCACATATAAATAGAAGAGGTGATTGCCATTGACAAATAGTTTTCAAGAAATAAGACATAGATTTTATGAGTGATAATTGAACTTAAATGTTGTCATGTGATAAACTGTGGCTTCTATGATTCAGTGTTAGTGTCAAGTCAAATTGTTGCTAGGTAGAAGAGTGAAGTGTGAGTCTGTATGATGTGGAAGTTAAGTATTCCTTGAGGATAAGAAGTTGTTTAAGTTTTTTTGTGTTTTTGATAAGTTTGTATTTTACCTACTTGATGTTTCTAAGCTTATACTATTGTGTTTTCAGAGAGAGAAAGAAGGCATTTACGATGTCTAAGCCTTGAAAAGAAGGTTTTCATAATTTACAGGCGACCGAGTAGAAACAAAGTAGAAAGTTTCAAAGCTGAAAGTGATCAAATAGTTTGTTGCCATAAGTGATGTTGATGTATTCGCATGTCCACATGTGGTTCGGCATCACTAACTTACTGAATTGCAACTAGAGGAATAATGGTTGCAGAAAAAGGTTGGTGTGTGTAAACAGATGCGGCCGCAACTTCTAATATGGGGATGCATGTCACCTACATTTCAAATCAAGTCAGAAGCAACAATTTAACCATACTACTTGATATGGGAAATCATTTGTATTGAAACAACAATTGTAGTGATGCAGTGCATATGTGAGACGTAAATATTATGACCGGATCGGTTATTTTTGGATATTTTTGTAAAGCTATTATTTTACCCCTCCCGATATTGGCCCTGAATCATTTTTGAATGAGTTTTGAAATTCATTTTGAGTTCTGAGTAAAAAGTTGTGAATTTTGGAAAGTTTGGAAATTTGGAAGGGAAAAGTTATTAAAAAGTGGGTTTTGGTGTCTTTTGGAGCTTCGAGTGTCATAATGGAATTCTGTCAATTCCATCAATTTTTGAATGTGGAAATAGGTCTATGTGTTTTGGTTTTTGATTCAGAGATTTTTTTGAGGATTTGAGTTCCTAAGTTGGAAAATTGTGGAATTGTAGCGTTTTGGTTAACTTTGGTCAATCTTTGGGGGTTTAGATGCTCGCATCAGAATTCTCAGAGTTTAGTTTGATTTGGGCAATGATTTTTTGCCTTGGTGATGTCTTGATTGAATTTTCAGAGCTCCCGAGTTTGATTTAGCCTTTTTAGGTGTTATGATTAGTTTCTTGTGACTTACACGGAGATCGGGTCAAGGAAAACTCAGATTCGTGTTTCGATGATTCCATTTTGTACAGAACGTCAAGTATAGGAAATTTTCAAATTTGATTTGTATGTACAAGATTCCGAACAAATCCTAATGGTCCTTTTGATGTTTTGAGAGTTGGCTGATTTTTCTGGTCCATGAGTTATGTACTCTTCGCGTTTGTCATAGGACTTTTGCTTAAACGACCTTCCCTTAAGCGAAGGAATGATCTCTAAAGCGAAGGGCAAACTTTAGCGGGGTTAGCTTAAGTGAACCAAGGCTTGCTTTAGCGATGTTTACTTAAGTGGAGCCTGATTTACAAAAGCGAGACCCCAACTTTAAGTGGGGTTCGCTTAAGACATCTGAGAGCGATTTTGGCCTACCATTATAGGGTTTAACCCCCATTTTCTATTTTTAAGATTTGTAAAATCCTTGGAGGCGATTTTGAAAATATTTCTTGGGTTAAGCCATTTGGATAAGCTTTTGTGAACCAAAAACTTCAATTTCCTTTAATCATTTATGGATTTAAGCATCAAAAGGTGGTGTAACACCTCGGGAATTTCTAAGCTAAAGCCCAAACCATTCTTAATTTATATGTCAGATTGTATCAGGTTATTTTTATATTGATCATAGGTGTAAAGGTCAATTATTTAGTGTGGAAGTGGTTTTGGATATGAATTAAGGTCACAAGAACCCCCTAGCACAAAGTTGATTTGAGAGTTTCTTTACCAATTAAGTTTGACATAAGATTTTACTTAATTAAACTTCAAATAACCATATCTCTCAGAACAAATTGAATTTGGTGACCTATGACCTATTCAATTGAAGTTCTATGAGTTCTCTTTTCAACGTCACCAAGTTTGCTTAATTTCGAGTTCAGTATGGCTATTTTATCGAAGAATGTCACATCACAGTTTCTGAGTCAATTCCTACTAATTGATTTGACGGTCCCTAGAAATTTTGATGACCCATACTGTCAACTCGTAGAAAACTTTAGAAAAGTCAAATTTTGTTGTCCAATTCCTAAGGAACCATTCTACGGGCCGTAGGAACTTCTTCCGACCATAGTTTGGATCAGTAAAATGATTTTTTGAGCCTAAAATTTTAGTATAAATTCTACAGATTGCCTCTAGGGTCTGTAGAAACTTCTATTGGTTATAGATTGGAACTATAGAATGAAATTTGATCCTTAAAGTACAGTTGAATTCCAAAAATGGAAACTACTGTCACTAGAACATACCACGAACCATAGATGGCCCCGTGAATGGTTGTTCTCACCTTTTTAAGAAGGGTATTTCAAACTTTTCCCACCTATTCTAAGCCTAAAACTTGACTTTTTACTCTAAGTTAAGGTTTAAAACATTGTTAGATGATTTTTTACGTTCATTAACACTCCATGTCGTTAAAGCAAGGTTCCAGAGGAGAAAAGCTAAAGTTCAAGAGTTCTTCATATTTTCATTGATCTTGCCAGGTAATTTGTTCTTCTAGGTATGTAAGGCTATCATAGTGATGGACTGAGTTCGTCCTCACGCCCTACATCTACTTTCTATCAGTAAAGAATTATCTAGGGTTACATCCTTAGTATTTATAATTCTTGAGATGAGTTTCGTTGTTGAGTTCTGAATTATATTCCTAATTTTTGAGTTGCCATATCATGCATTGAGATTCTTGAGTTGATTGTTCATTTCTATTTTTAGTATGAATCCTATTACTTAGTTATTATTGATTTATTTTGGAATTAGTATTGAGAATTTTTTAAGACAACTTTTTTTGGTCTTAAATTGATTTTTAAGAAAGTAAAGACGAGTTTTAAGTAGAGTTTAAAGAGTGATTTGAGTAAGAGTATAAGGAAACTAAGTATTCCCAAATGTATAAGTTTTAAAATTGGGAAAAGAGAAATTTTGATTTATTAACGAGTTACTGAGTTTAGAGATATTCCATAGCAGTACACTTTTTATGAGGATATTTTTAGCAATTACCTCAAATTGAGAAAGAGTATATATTATACATTTGAGCATTAGTATATATTTATTGGGAGTACTATTGAGCACTGATATGGGGATGATTTCAGACAACTCACGTTCCTCATAAATGATGTAGCCGGCATGGGTAATGCATCATACTTTTTAGATAACTCCTTAATATTGATTTCGAGCAGATCTTTAGTGAATCCACTTAGTTGAGATGTTCTATATACTGGTAAGATACATGACAATTTTTATAGCTTGGGTAAGACGTTGCATCCTCACCTTTCTCATACTAATGGTTATTTGTTAGAGAATCTCCCAAATAAAGTTAAAAGTTTATTTTATCATATCACTTAATATGTTGAGTTCAATGATGAGTAAGTATTTGTAAAGTTCAAATGATTTCACTCATTTATTTCTTTACATTTAAATTAGTATATAATTAGATCTATTGCAATCCTTCCATTCAGCCATTTCGCTTCGGCTATATTACATACTCGTACATTCATTGTGTTGATGTCATTTGATCTGCATCTAGTTGTGAAGCAAATACAGGTGTACAAATCATCAACAAACACTTCATTGAGATCAGTTTGCACTCCCAGTTAGCATTTAGTTGCTTGAGGACTCAACTTTTGCATTCTAGAGGACTCAACTTTTATGTTTTAGTTAGTTGCTTGATGTGTTGTGTGTCTTGTCCTTACATCCATCTTGAACAATAGAGACTTCATAGATAATTAGTTTTGAGTATGTTTCCATGATTCCTTTGTTAAACTGTATTTAGTTATTATTGTTTTCACAATATTTTGAGACAGTTGAGTACTTTGAGATTAAATAGTTTAGTTGTGTTTAAAAGCATAATTCTTCTTGAGTTAGTCTTTTTCTATGTAGCCAGCTAGGCCAAGGGTTGCCTTTTAGATCATCAATGGTTCTCGAGTGCCGTCCATGTTCAAGGTTTAGTCTTGGGTGACAGTTGGGATTTTGTTGGCAAATGACAAAGTTTGTCAAGAACTTGAGTTTTAAGCTTAAATGGTTATTGTACGCTGATTTTCACTCCTTTTTCGAAATGGTTTTCACAAATGAGTTCCAAATATCTTGGGAAACATATTCAAGTAAATATTTTTGGATTCAAACCTCATTTTTAGAATTGGGTTCTTCATTTGATTTGACCCCTTTCTCAAAGTGAATGCTTTGGGTGTTATTATTAGTTCTGGAATCTTATTTTGATTACTTGATTAAATAAGATTGTGTGTCTTTTCTCATTGTTCGAAAAGGGAAAGAAAAAGTCTTGAATTAACTTGTAATTGAATTGAGGCAAATGATTTCTAAACCTTGTAAAACTAGTAGAATTTCTTATTTCCCTTCATTGTGTGTGTTGGGGAGTAATGGGATGTGTTCAATTATTTCACTTGATTTATCTTAATAAATAAACGTGGGATTAATAAAAGAGGAAATGTGTTGATCATAATTCTTTGTGAATTGCCTTGTTGTGGACCCTAAATGTGTTGATTAATGAATGCTTTGTTAGCATTATTGTGGACTTAGATTGTTTGAGTTTTTGTCTCTTTCTAATGGTGTGAAATTTATTATTTGAATTGATTTCTTTATGCCATGATTAGACATGTGATGATCATGCCAACGAGAAATTGTTCCAGCAAGAGATATGATATAAAACCGAAGGAAAATGGTTCCAGCTAGTGATATAATATAGAGGCGAAGGAAAAAAGGTTCCAGCTAGTGATATTGTGCCAAAGAGAAATGGTTTCGGCAAGAGTTTAATCTACTGGACACTTGTGATAGATCTACTTGATACTTGAGCCTGACCTACTTGGTACTTTTGATTGGCATACTTGAAACTTATTGGTTATAGAACTGGGATTGTTGGACTGCAATTTTTAATCCTTGTGAATTGTGTAGTGTAAAATTGTTAGGTTGGACTGATTTATGCAGGTTGTAGTTTGAGGAGTTTCGATTTTGATGAAAGAGTACTCATATTCTAGAATAATTTTGATTTATTTAATAGGTTTTTGGTGAGTACCGTGTTGTTCGGTACTCACTCCTTGCTTCTACACTTATGTAAGTTCTGAGCCTAGTTCCGTGTGATTGCTCTTCTTCGTCACCATTCTCCGTAGCTCAACAAGGATTTTGAGAGGTAGTTGCTTGTCATCCTGGAAGGCCCTCTTCTTCCTTTATGTTTATGTTTTTTTTCTATTTGAGAAATAAAGTTTTTTGAAACTTCTGATTATCTTTCAATATGTCTTAATACATTAGTGGATTGAACACGTGACAACGAGGTTTTGGGTTATATTAGAATGACTATGTTTTTTGCTCCTTTATTTATCTTGTCTTCCTTTCCACATTTCTTAGCATTTTTTGGGTTTGAGACTGACTTGTCGTAGTGGGATAGACGAGTGCAATCTCTTCCATTTTTGGGTCATGGGACTAATTTATTATTAATTTTGTTATGTAATTCTAGAAACTTTTAATACCAATTTTTAGGATCTTATTAAGGTGGTTCTTCATTCAATTTTATTTGGTTTGTGAGTTCTTAAGAAGCTATTGTCGAGAGAGAAATTTGTTGCTACCTTGTGAGAATCATTGGTTCTTGAATATAATCTTGTCTCTTAACCCTTGTTGGAGATATAAGGTTTGGAAATACGCTTATTGAAAGCCTTGTCTCTCTGTTATCAATGTTTTTCTCCTAAATATACCCCTAGGACAAGTCACGACCCAGACCGTCGTGATTGACACTCACACTAACCCTCCGGTGGGAAAACCATTACTACAACCCAAACAACACAACTTAACAAAAAGATAGGCATTAAAGATACGGAAGCAAGTTTAAATGTCTAAAAGAAAATGGAGTTCCCATGAACTCTGAAAGTTTAACAAAATAGCTACTAAAACATTTGCAGAAACAACCCCTAGAAACTGAATGTCAATGTACCAAAACTCTAATAACGACTAGTCTAAGAACAAGGGTACAACCTCGAAAGTTAAAACATAACAATGTCTAAAAAACTAGCCTAAGTCCGAAGAGAATGGACTAAACAAAATGATAACTCTTGGCAGCTTGGAAGAACTGGCTCACCCTTGAATTCGATCTTCGATCAATGATCTCCTAAATAAGGTCTGTCAGTAGACACCTTAAGATGCCCTATACTCATCAAAGGAAGAGCAAGTGCATCATCACTACATAACCACAGTGTACTGGTAGGATCACTCGACTACTCTAGCAGGCACAATATACAACGATCAATCCAAACATAGTAAGCACACATATACAAAATATAGTTCAATTATCATTCCAAAGCAAGATACAATCTTCAATTATCAATGCCAAGTAAACATAAGTGCAACAATCACAATAGTTCTCTCATGGAACCCATACCCAAACTATTAGTGTGTCGGATCGTGAAACCCGATCCAATATAAATGTGTCAGAACGTGACACTTGATCAATTATATGTGTCGGAACATGACACCCGATCCAGTCAGCACAACCACAATCACAATCACACCCATAAACAATAATGCTCATAGGCATACAATTAAGCAATGGTTTCATGGAATGTAATTATTCATATACTATACTCATTTGCATTATATTCGATTTACATTCCTTGTTCCCATACTTGCATGCATACCATGAAGCAATTAATTGGCATATATAACACAAAAAGGAAATCAAATGATCACCTACCTTAAAATCAATCTCGAATCCTCCTAAGACACTTGATCCTTGCCTTTTAGAATTCTTTCCGCTTTTTCTAGGTCTACAAACAATTAATATAACGCAAGGATATATAATTAAGGTCTAATTTACCCAGATTACACAAACCCAATAAACAAACACAAATCCAAGATCCTAATATGCAACTAGGGCCTTTTCCCACCATTAACTCATGAATCTAAGTTCTACGGATTGAAAAACAGATTAGGGGAGTAAAATCTTAGCACTAAAAGTCATGGAAAACTGTCAAGAACTCATCCTGATTTGTCTCCTAACTCTTAAGAATGATGTTTGTAGAAAAATAACAAAATTGGGATTTTTCCCCGACTTAATTCGTGACTGGCACGCTACGGCGGACTCCAACCCGCCACAATAGCCCTGTAACACCCTAAAAATTGGTAGGCTAAACTAGAGCTTAACATAAGGGTTAGAGTCATGAATATAACTCCCCGTAACCGAAAGAAAAAAGAGTAGAAATTTTCCAGAACCTCCTGGTCTCACCCATGAGGGGGTCCCATGGGCCGTGGTTGGACCCACGCCACATGGGTGAGCCCGTAGGTGAGCATCCTGGGGACTTCCTAAGGTAGTGAACCATGAGACAAGGACCCATGCCATGTGGATGGGTCCACGGTCTGTGGTTGGGAGTTGTGGGTTGAGGTCCCAAAAATCAAGTCTCAGAACCCAAATCACGATTCACCAGCATGGGTCGTGGGTCCAACCACGGTCCGTCGATGAGGTCTCGTAGGTGGGGTCTGTGGGATGGCTAAGTGAGGACTTAAGGGCCTTTTTCAATTTTAATTAATATTAAGTGATATCGTTTTAGCCCAATTTAGACCACTTATTTAAGGATTTTAGACTACTAAATTAAGTCATTCACCTCATTATGTCTAAAACCCAAATCAATTCCCAAAACTTCACATCAAATTAATAGGGATTTTTTGCTAAGGTATGGTAGCTCTTCATGCATGGATAGAATTTATCCATGGAGTCCCTTCAAAATCCCAATTTCAAATATAGAAATCCCCAAAATCTAGGTTTGATTCCAAAGTCATGGGTTCCTTTCAAAAATGATTCTAATGTTTAATTAAGTTATATTATGTATGAATTGATGATTTATTATAGTTTTTATGTTAAAATCCCTAAGAACCGATGAAATCCCCATATTTCCCAATTATGATCTTATGATGTGGTTTTGTTGATGAAATAAGAATATTATGAGATTATGCTTGTAGTAATTGGGTTACTTGAACTATGTTTATATCCATGTCTAATGTAGTGAATTCTAGATTTGTTTATTTGATATGAGCTTTGACCCTTGAAAGGGAAAATTATGATATTATGCATGTTTTATCAGGTATATGTAGATGCTTTAAGAACACTTTGAGAGTGAGGTGTCTATGATTATGATCTAGTTGTTGTGTTGTTGAAAGGTTATTCCTATTTACACACTTATGCATGAATTTGAAAAGATATGGAATGTTTTCTTGCAATATGAAGATTCTAAGGTTGAAAAGCTTTCTCACCTATTGAATCTATATGTAGGCATGGACGGTGAAAGGTTATTCTCATGCTCAGATATAATGAGATATCTTAATAAATCAAGTTATGACTTAATATGTATTCTGTGGGAAGTAATGCTTAGCACCGAGTGGATATTGAATATGAGATGGAAGCTTTTACACTAGTTGAGTCTGACTTCCCAATGAGACCTTTTAGACTAGTTGAGTCCAGGTTCCCAAAGTATGTCTCATGTGATGGAGACCTTTTACCTTAGTTAAGTCTGAGTTTTTAGTAGAAATATCCTTATCCCATAAACTATGTGCCCCCATAGGTTATTTAGCTAGCGGATCAACATAATCTAAGAGTATGATTCTACCTTAAGCAAGTAGGACCCCTTTTCAGTGTGGGTAACACTGGGTTCCATGTATAGCTCACATGGTCTCATGTCGGTTAAGGCTTATTCCCACAACAACAAGAACAAGAATATTAATTATGAACTGCATTTACTTAACATGTGTGAGTTTTTATGGGGTCTTATTCATGCATTGTACAGGTATAGTTTGAGGGTATTTATGAAGTGTATTTCTTATGGTATGATGATCTATGTATTGACTATGCTTATGCTTTTCCACTATCTTCGTGGTGATGTTCAAACTTAGTAAATTGCATGCTTTCAAATGAAATGGCCCTGTTAGCATGTTTTCAATGTTTTTATGCATGACTATCATACTTAGTGCATTTTTGTACTAACGCCTACTTTTCCTACATTTTCCCCAAGTGTAGGGTTCGATTCTCGAGGTGATCATTCTAGTAGCTAGTGTTTGGACTTCGCTATCTTCTGAGCTTGTTGGTGAGTCCTCGTGGTTCAAGGATGACTTTTTCTCATTATGTAGTTTCATTTATTGTACTTCCCTTTTTGGACATGTTGTATGGGCTAGGCCCTATTTTATTCAAGTATTGTACTAGATGGTTAAATTGAGACAAGTCTAGACTTCCGCTTTCTTTTATGAAAAACTTTTAAGACTCAAAATGTTTTTTAGTCTTTATTGTTCTATTCTTATGTTATGAAAGCTAAGTGGCTTGTATGGTGTCTTTCGGGGTTCGATACACCATGTTACATCTAGGGGCTACCCTTGGGTTTTGACAAACTTCATATTAGAGAACAAGGTTTAGAATGATCCTATGATGATGTATCATAATCCACGTCTAGTAGAGTCTTGGTCATAAGTGTGAAACGTGCCACATTTATGAATGAGAGTCTACAAGATGATTAGGAAAGTGCATTTCTTTCATTACTCTTAAGTCGTGCCATAGAGTTTAACTCTATAATATCTCTCTCCTAACCCTCTCCCTATGTTCTTCAGGATATGAATACTAGATGGGCTAATGCTAGAAGGATGGAGGGTGACAATGTGGAACAAGGAGCTCCTCCTCAAGCTCATGCAAATTTTAGGGCGACTCTTCAAGTATTGGCTCAAGCCGTGATGGCTCAAGCCAATAGAAAGGTTGTAGCTCTGTTGAATCCAAATGTGAATTTGACGGCTTCAAAAGTGAGAGATTTTGCAAGAATGAATCCCTCGGAATTTCAAGGCTCCAAAGTGGAAGAGGATCTTCAAAGATTCATCTATGAGGTCTATAAGGTACTTGCTATTATGGGGGTGGATTTGGAAGAGAAGGCAGAGCCACTTACCAATTGAAAGATGTTGCTCAAGTGTTGTATGATCAATGGAAGGGAGATAGACCAGTAGGAGAAGGTCCCGTAGAGTGGGAATTGTTTAGATCGACATTTTTTTATAGGTTCTTTCCCGTAGAGTTGAGGGAAGAAAAAGTGCAAGAGTTCATTTAACCTTCATCAAGAAAGTATGAGTGTGATGAAATATTCCCTAAAGTTCACCCAACTCTCCAAATATGCTCTAACTATGGTGGCAGACTCAAGGGCTAAGATGAGTAGGTTTATGTAAGGTGTCTCTGACATGGTTGAAAAAGAGTGTCGTACGACAATGCTCCTCGATGACATGAATATCTCAAAGCTTATGGTGTACGCCCAACAAATTGAGGAATCAAAACTCATGCAGAAGAATAGGGAGGTGAAAAGAGCTAGAACCGGTGATGGGAACTTCTCCAATGCTAGGTCCGATGGACAAGGTCGACCAAAGTTTAGACAAGGTTTTCCAACTAAGGTTCCTCTAGTGCTTCCTCAAGGGTCAACAAGGATAAGGTGTCCAATCTTAAACCTCAAGGTGGTAATGGTAGTGGCTCTTATTGTGACTAGGCCTATTTGTGCAAAGTGTCGAAGAAAGCATGATGGTAAGTGCCTAGTTGGCAAAGATGGTTTCTCTGGTTCCCAAAAGAGTGGTCACAAAATGAGAGACTGTCTGATGCTTAAGGTTCAAGGAAGAGAGGGTAAGCAAGCTCCTCCTAGCGGTTCAAACTCCAATGCTCCAAAGCAAAACCGCTTCTATGCTCTCCAAACCCGAGGTGACAAAGAGTGCTTCCCGGATGTAGTGACCGGTATGTTTAAAGTATTTCTTATTGATGTGTATGCCTTGTTGGATCTAAAGAGATTGAGAATTAAAGCAAACTTGAATGATTTTATTCATTGCTTACATCTGCTTAAATACAAGTAAATGCAACTAACTTGAATAACTTAAAGGAACTAATCTAACAACTTAATCTTATCTAAAGGATTAGTTGACTTATTCAAACTAATTCAAAATTTAAACTTAAGATATTAACAAATAGATAACCACATGTTTATCTCAATACACCCCCCTCAAGTTAGGTGTGGTGCAACAATACCTAACTTGGTTAGACATCGAAGAAAGGCAGGTTTGGGCAGTGGCTTGGTTAGAGTGTCTGCTACTTGATCGATGGAAGGAAGATATCTGACAGTCACTTTGCCGGAGTTCACACTGTTGCGAAGATAATGAAAGTCTATCGCAATGTGTTTCATCTTAGTATGAAAAACTGGATTCTTGCTAAGATATAATACGCCAATGTTGTCACAAAAAATACTTGGCGTGTTTGACATATGGTACCTCAGTTCATCCAACAGGTTTTGGACCCATGTAAGCTCCGCGAGTGCATTGGCGACCGATTTGTATTCAGCTTCTGTGGATGATCGAGCAAATGATTGTTGTTTCCTGGAGGACCAAGATATGGGATTTGGTCCCAAGAAGAGCATATGACCCGATGTTGAGATTTTGTCACTGGGATCACCTGCCCAGT